>SCHK01262875.1:1454-20107 GCA_004124795.1 Poropuntius huangchuchieni
CAACATTTATCCGGTATAACTTTACCATTGTACATGTAAACAACACATTTTTAACAGTTTCCACTCCCTTATGATTGTTGCATGCAGTTTATCTGTTCAACACAAAGAAAAAAATCTAAAATATATACTTTATCTATAATAAAGGAATGTGTAAAAAGAGTTATTGCAAGGTTGACCGATTTACTGAATTCACCTTATTAGATGGATAGCTTGCAACAACGTTCAAATATCTGCGCTGACATCAGTTTCCAGTAAAGGGAGTTAAGAGTAAGAATCTATAACAATCTATACAAGCATATGATATATTCTATTGACAATTGTACTAATTTTGTAATTGCATTCTTGCAGACCCTAAAGTTGTGAACTGATATGACGTATCCGTGATTTCTCTTAATTAGTAATGCAAAACACATTTTTTTGCATTATAAAAGTTCTTCTATATAACATACAACACTGTGACTGAATGCATCTGAATAAATTCTAGCTGCAAGCTATTGTTCCTTGGTTGGTTTTGTCTTACTAGAAAAATATTAGTTCAGACAGATAAAAATCTAACCATACTCAAGTGGTAAAGTTTCAGGTGCAGAGCAGATCATACATGTACATATAATCATACAAAAAGTATGTATAAGTATATTAAAATAACAAACAATTTACTTACGATGTCCAAGGAGCAGGAGCGCCGTAAGAATCATCATCGTTAGAGAGTTTTCCATCTGGCAAAAGGTTTGCCAAACATTTAAAGCAAAATGTAACTTCATTTGACTAAACAAAGTGACTATATGCACTTAAAAAGATAACAGGCCCAGAGGTCAAATAAATGACCTCTGGAAGGCTACATGACAAGCAACGCTGTTTCTTTTTTGTTTATCTAATTGGGCCTTGTCTCAATAAGAATGTTTCATTTTGTTTTTCTCTTACTTTTTAGTGGTTCATATAAAGCAAACAAATACGCAAGCGTGAGTATATATTGAAATGCTTGGCCTTAACTTTTTTTAACAGGATGCCAAAGACCAATCGTACCATGACTTGAACCACAAATCATTCACTACAGTCACATACAGTAATAAACTTGTCAATACAAACTTGACGTCCTTTTGTTATCTAGATTATTTTAGAAATGCTACATTGTCTCGTTTTTAACTGACAGCTGTCTTCACGTCTCCGCTTCAGCGCTGTTTGAAGATTTTCTTCTTCAAAGAGTGTCAAACATCAATGAAACACCACAACTTCTAACCAGCTTTTTAACAATATATTATCAGATCTTACCTTGCCTGTGACTGACAAGAACAAAATGTGTGGAGCAAGTGACAAGAAAAATTAAGTGAAAGGAAATAAGCAGAGGTGTGGAGCTACAATCTTTATTTCCCCGCCCCCATCCTCTGTCTCTCCATATAGAGCGTGTCTTTTAATCTCGAGCGCTGTTTGATTGCACATTGCACTGCTTCCTCACTTCAAAGAGAGCTGCATACAAAAAAAATTAAGAAAAGCTTGAAAAAAATGTGAGTGTAGGTAAGTGGGAGGAGAGACGTACTAAGTAGTGTGACATTGTCTAACTTTGTATTAAATGTTAAAAACAAAATTTACATTTTTTAAAAAATGTAATGTTGAAATTTACAAAAAAAAAAAAAAAGTTGGTAAAAAAAAAAAAAAAAAAAGGTAATTTTTTTTTTCATCTAAAAATTAAAAATGGTTGAAGGTAAAAAAAAAAAAAAAAAAGGTAATTTTTTTTTTTATCTAAAACTTAAAGATGGTTGAAGGTAAACAATAAAGCAACAAAAAAAATCTGCATATTCAAAATCTTTTGCGTACAGGAACTGAGCCTCTTGTGGTGTACGGCTCACTCTGAAAATGCTCTCACAAGTTTGCTCAAAGATGATTAATCGTGCTCACAGGAATCAACCGCCGCAATCATTACGGCTACAAAACCACCGATATCCACATCTATCCTTTCATTTCACTGTTACTCATATCTTCTTTTCATTCAATCTTTCCCAGACGCCTCTTTCCCTCCCTCACTCTCTCGATTTTTCTCAGGTGTCGCCGGGGTTGGTTTACCATATCGTACAGTCGGAGAGAGACCCGTAAAGACTGGGTTTTATACCTGTACCAAAAAATTCCCCCAACACCCTCTTGAAACTCTCGTCTATGATTCAATATGAACGGAATTTAAACAGCCTTCAAAAGTGAGTCAATGAGCCGAACTGCCACTGCTCTTCTTGTAAATTTGTGTAAACATTGGGATTATACTGTAAAAGAAAAACCACACACGCATTTATGTGTTTGGGGCTAGTACATTTTTGTTTTTTTAAATATGTCTTATGCTCATCGAGGCTGCATTTTTTAAATTAAAAATACAGTACAAACAGTAATACTGTGAAACACTATTTAAAAACTTGAATATATATGAATATATTTTCAAAAGTGTAATTTATTTCTGTGATGGCAAAGCTGAATTTTCAGCAGCCATTAATTCAATTTTAGTGTCAAAACGTGAGCCTTCAGAAATAATTCTGATTTGGAGTTCAAGTAACATTTCTTATTATCAGTGTTGAACATATTATCAATGTACTGCTGCTTAAAGTTTTTGTGAAAACTGTGATAATTTTTTTTTTTGGATGAACAAAGTTCAAAAGAACAGAATTTTTTTTTTTTTTATATGAAATCTTTTGTAACACAAATGTCTTTACCGTCACCTTTAAACAATGTGTTGAATAAAAGTATTTAATTCACTAAAAAATAAGAAAGTCAGAAAAAAAAGCCAGTTATTCCAATCAACACAGAAATCGTAGATCAACTTCAGTGTTTAATATTCACACCCGAAAAAAAGGACAATAAAAATAAAAATACACTTTTAACAGGCTACAGTCATCACAACCAATGCAATAGAATTTCTTTTCCTCTAATGCTGCAAATCAATGTGCTAATAAAATTTTCATCACATTTTTTTTCTCTCATCCTCGTGTCGTATCACCCCTCTCCCTCGCTCCAGGTGCTGGGGAGGGAACCTAAACGTGGGGGTTTTGCTACAAACCTGAGTCTTAATTACTGAGTTCATGAATTAGATAAAGCCACCCGAGGCTTGATTGAGGACGCCTCTGGTTTTGAATTGCTTTAAAGTACAAAAATAAAGAGAGACCCCACACGCCTATTCTAAAGCTGACGGTTCGAAGGCCCCGCTCCCAGCTCCTGTTGCCAAAGAGTTCGGGGCGGTTAGTGTGGAGTGCTAGTGTGATTCACATGGTCCTTCGGTTGTCAGCAAGGACACCTCAAACAGGTGGGGCTTTTACGGATCTACATAACACCACATAATGACACGCACTGGCCGTTTGGATGGATAGGCCTACAGCTGTGGGCTGGTGAGAGTATTCATGTGGCAGAATCTGAAGGTGGACTCAAATCAAACCACAAAACGAAGCATTCTATTGGTTAACCGTATTCAATCCCACCCACGTTATGATTCTGACGGCAATGTGCCTCTGAAACAAACTGGGCGGCTAGCTGTACAAGATCATCAAATGTCTCACTGTGTCTAAACTCAGTGTAAAATATGCAGCCAGGCATTCGTCTGCATAGGTTTACCACAAAAGAATGCTATATTTACTAAAGTAAGCATGTTATGTAGCGCTTATTTTCTTTGCATATGCTCTGTGCTATGTTATGCCTCAACTGCCCCACCAAATCCTGTGCTATAGCAGAAAGATATGTCTATATTAATATCCCTTGTTCTCCAGTTTCCCTTTAATATCAGTTTGATTGGTTAAGTACACCGTCCCCACTACAGTAATAGTATATTCCTTCCAATCATTGTCAAGCGGTGTATTAAATAAATGGAGTGGAAGGGTGTGAAAGAAAAAAAGAGGGAGCAAAAGAGGTATCGAGAAGGTTTGGAGTGATCGGTTGACGCATTGGTACACTAAGCATTCATAACAGGACGCACCGCACCCAAATCTGCACACGTGGAAGTTGTCTAAATTTATTCATGATAAAGAATACGCTCGGCTTTTTTAAGGAGTTTTCATCTGTGATGAAGTGGAAAAATGGCGCTGTGCTTTCTGGTTTGACGTCGTCAACAAGTGTTGATATAGACATGAGATTAGCCTAACGCTAGCGTAACGCTTCCATGTAGTGTGGCGTATTTGTCTCAGTAGAATTTTGACAGAATGATTGAGGAAAAAAAAAAAAAACAGCCAATTAAGGCTGAGCTGTAACACAACGTCATCAAAAAAAAAAAAAGCATTTCGTCATTGAATATAATCATAAATCAGAGATTTTGCAAACTGATAACATGCTTTAAAATGGAAAGGAACTGAGCCGTTTAAACTGGGCGGCCCGTATTGAGTCTCTGACTGAGGTTTCATGGGGGAAACAAGCACACGCTCGATCTCAAGTGTCTTTATAAGCCTCAGACAGGAACAGGATGTGACATGGGTACGCAAACCACAAATCTGAGGGTAAGGAAAAGGCAGAGCAGGTGGAGAAAGGTGGGAGAGAGACGAGAGGGAGGATCATGAGTGAAAGAGAAAGACAGACACACACAGAGCGGCTCAGGAGTACGGTTGTGGTACCCCAAAACCGGGCCTATAAAGAGGTCTAGCTGTGGGTGATTGGGTTGCTGGCCCATGGGGGCCTGTGGGGTAGCTGTACCCTCCATACTGGTATGGACTGGGGTACTGCGCGGGCGTGGGACCAAACTGCCCAAACGGTGGGGCGGGAAACGGTGGTTGGGTGGGGTACGGGCAAGCAGGGGGACCAAACGCAGGCCTGGGAGCCGTGTAGCCTGTCGACGGAGGGAAGGGGGCACCCTGGCTGGGGTAGGGCTGAAACGCTGTGCTAGGGTTAGTGGTGCCCGCTGTGGAGGCAGAGGGGGGCGCAACGGGGTAGGGGGTGTAGGGCAGAGCAGAAGTGGTGGGTGCATTGATTTTGGAGCTCTGCTGCTGTTGAGGCTGCGGTTGTTGCCACTGCGATGATGATCCAGCATCCTGATTGGCACCGGGTTGTGATGTCACTGTGGCATCTCCTATCCCTTTGCTTTTTTGGCTGAGAATTTCTTGCAGCTTTTCGATGCGCACTCGTCTCGTGTGAGCGAGAGAGCGGAGGGAAAGGAAGCGTTCGAGGAAGGAGTCCAACGATGTTGAACCTTCGAGAAATTCATCTGCTAAAACCTAAGTGAAAGATTTACAAAGCGATTTACAAATAATTCTGTGGGGTTGGTAACACCATAAAAGTTTTATAATATTACATAATGCTCAGGAAATCAGTAGTTCATAAGCCTTCAAATATGAATATACACCACCATTCAAACGTTTGCAAACACTAAGACTATTTTTTAAATAAACTGTCACTTTTATTCACCTAGGAAACATCAAATTAAACATACTTTTTGTAAAGCATTCTATTTTTTTTATTTTTTAAATGCATTATTCAAGATCTCTGTTCAAAGAATCCTTTTAAGGATTACATAACAAGATTTTCTTAGTAGACTAGAGTAATAACTGCTTGGACTATTTGATGGCTTTGCCAGGACAGTTAAAGAAGTCATTTTAAAACATTATATTATCATCATATTATACATAATTGAATTATAATTACTTTCAGTTGCAATAATTTATATTATTATTAAATTACTATTTTGATTAGATTAAATTAAATGCTACACTGGTGAACAGGATGAATTTTTTTTTTTTTTTTTTTTTAATTATAGTTACTTATTGATACCTATTGATACTTAATTGTATTGATCACCTTACTTATATATATATATATATATATATATATATCTATATATATATATATATATAAGTAATGTGAACAATACAATTAAGTATCAATAGATATCAATAAGTAACTATAATTAAAAAAAAAAAAAAAAATTTTAAAAAACATATATATATATATATATATATATATATATGCATTTTAAAATGTTATTTAAATTGTACTTTTGAAATATGTAAAATTTTGTAAAACTTGAACATGTACAAACAAAGCGAGAAAACATAAAAATGTCCTGGTATTTGTTAAAACTTTTAAATGCTTGTGTTTATGAAAATAAACTGTATTACATTAAGGCTTCCACACTTTCATCATTTGAATATGCAGGATGTTATCGTTTTTAAAGCGATTACATAGTTTCATAGGGTACATAATGTAAAAATGTCTGTTGATGTTAATAATAAAGCTTAAAATAAACCTAAAGGTTTAATATAATGGAAAGGTATAAGAAATAACTGATTTTAAGGCAGAAGCAGATGTTTTCTTCTCTTTCCTGTTCATTTGTTTCCCAAACAATCATCTTTTTTTTTTTTTCATCCACAAACCTGACAGTTTCATAAACAATAAAAATGCCAATATCCAAAAAAAAAAAAAAAGAAGATGAAAATAGGTGATTATAAAAGGCCAAGGTGGCTCACCTCTGATTCTGCCTCTGTGCTGGCGCCCTCTATCTGCAGGCGAGACAACAGCCCCTCCGGAGACACCTGCCCCATGATGCTGTCTGCAGATAGGGGAAAGGGGAAAAGAGAAACAGAAGTGGGACAGAGTTGACACATAAATAGGCTGGCTTGCAACAGAGCAAGAAACTGAAAAGTGAGAACTGTTATGCAAACAAATCAGTTGACTAGAAACGCGTAATCATTTTAACCAAGGAAAAAACAGTAATGAATAGACTGAGAGAAAGAAAGGAGAATGAGACTATGAAGAAAGAGGCCAGACACATAGCTTTTGTGTGATGTAATGTCACAGATGCAAAAAAAGGGGAGGAGAATGAGTGCCAGAACAAAACAAGCTCATAGAACAGCACTATACGACAGACATATGCACATATAGAAGAAGATTTTCTGGCTGAACAACATGCTCTATTTAGAAACTCAGTCAGAATTCCTGTATCTGTTCAAAGGTTAATGGTTCCAGGGTGCCTTGACGTACCATGAAAACTGCCAGTGCAGTTTAACTGTAGTGTACTTAACAAAAGTTAAGTCATTTTAATTTCACTTCATTGAGCTAAAAGCAGCGCTAATAATAGAATATTTTTAAAAAAAGATTCATTCTAATTTTTTAAGCTGCCTAAGCCGCTCTTCTCTTTTAGAATATTCAAATTAATTTATTTTCCAAACATAAAACTAAAACATTTTCCTAAGATGTTTACATTCTATTTTTCTTAAGATTCAATATACAACAACAGGACATTAAGACATTAAGATATAAACCTTTCAGTCACAGCTGAACAGAAAAAGAATAGGGAAAGTGTATTAAATTAAACATAAAAATGACAACAATAAAGAAGCCTTTCCAATAAAATCAATAACCATTATGTTATAGACAGAAATCTGGAAATGTTTATCGGGTTTTGAGCACATCACTACTAACATAATTTCTTCAAAACTACTCGCCTCTGCTTCTTGATTTAGAAAACCTGCTCTGACTTCAATCAATTTCTCTCCCAGTTCATTTTGCATCAATTTACCCAGAATTCATTCCTATATTCTCTTTGAAACCTTTACTTTAGTAAGCCAAATCAATTCCTCCGTTCCCTTACCTCTCATGGCACAGTGTTGTTTGTATTTCTCCCTCACTTCCTCTAGTTCAGCATATTTTCCCACCAGTCGTGCCCTCTCTGTTTCGAGTCGGGGCTTCATGTCCAGGTTTTGCTCGGCCAGACTGCGATTGGCAGCCAGAGCCATTTCCCTCTCCAACTGGATGTTCTGAATCTGCAGAAGAATAACAGTGACACATGATAAAAGCCACAATGCTTTAGGCATTATAAATCCACCAGGACAATCCATCCTCGGCAGGACTGCATAATAGCTTTTGATGCTGAGCAGATAAGATGTAATTTCTGAATTAAGTGATGAAGAGATTACCAGGAACAAACAAAGAGATGACTAGAAGTACAGAGAGGAGTGGATAAATGACAATTCAATCTGATGTTTAATTTTAATTCTTCAGCAATACATGCAAACGTAAATGTTCATTTATACAAATGTTAAAGGGATAGTTAAAACAAAAATGTTGTCATGATTTACACACCCTTCAGTTCTTCAAAACCTGTACGGGTTTTTTCTGTTGTTTATGAAAGAAGTTATTTTGAGTGTTGGTAACCAAACAATTGCTGGTAGCCATTGATCTCCATAGTATTTATTTTTCATAATGTGGAGGTCAATGGCTACCAGCAAATGTTTGGTTACCCACATTCTTCAAAATATCTTAATTTGTACTTAACAGAAGTAGTAAACTTAAGGGTTAGTAAAAGACGACAATTGAACTATCCCTTTAATCACACCACAGACTACTACCGTATGCCACACAAATGGTGCTGTTAAAACTAAAGTTTTATGTCATACCAAATAGTACTTTGTAACCTTTCAGGGCTGCATTTCCTAAAAAGCATCACAAGCGTCTTTAGGTTGCAAAAACCACTAGCACCAAACTCAAAGTCTCTGTACTTAATCTTAAAAATCTCTTAAATCTCTTAAAAATAAAGATTCCAAAAAACACTCTGGGTTTCCTAAAGAACCTTTCAGTGAACAGTACTCAATATAGGCCTAAACTTTTTTTAGTAAGTGTGAAGGACTGTTTAATAATCTGTACAATGTAATGGTTCTGTGGGTGTTAAAGGTTCTTCACTGAACCACTGATGACAATAAAGAACTTTTACTTTTAAGAGTTTAAGGTAATTTTAAAGGTCTTTTTAGACCTTGGACACTATTTACTTTAGTTGCATGGAAGAGAGCAGCATAAACATCCTTCCTAACGTCTCCTTTTGTGTTCCACGGAAAAAAGACATTGAAATACGTGAGGGTGAATAAATAATGACAGAATTTTCCTTATTGGGAGAACTATCCCTAACAAAGCTCCATAATCATCTTACCTCATCAGACTCCAGTGCCATAGACTCCACCCGCTCCGAGTTATCCAGCAAATCCTGCAACTCGGGCTGGCTGAGGTCTTGAAGCTTCTCCATTGATTTGCTAGGACAGCTGAAGAGCAACAGCAAGTTTACTTATGTGTGCTGATAATTTACTTATTACATTACAGTAGGTTTGGATCAACATGAGTAAATGATACCAGAAATTTCATTTCTGGGCAAACTATCCTTTTAAATTGAAGTAGGCTAGTAGTTTATACTTGGTATGTGTCATTTCGGATATCAAACCGCTACTTTAAGATTGATAGGTAATCTGGATCATCTATGACAGTCTTCTGTCATTCAGACAGCGCATGTAACAGTGGATTACTTAAAGTATGGCTAGGAATTATGCTAATGAAGCTAAGCATAACTCTACCGGCTAGATATTTGTTAAAGAATCCACCAATACTTACAAGGTACAAGCAAATCAAAGTCCTCTCCACACAGTGCTCATGGAAAAACATCAAACTTAATTGGAAGCGAGTGACGTAAAGATGTAGACGGAAGCGCTGAGCCTGACAACGTCTTCGGCGTTAAACCCACTTCCTGCCAGAAACACTTCACTTACGTGACAGTATCTGTACCAGGTGTAACGCGTTATTTAGCGCGACAAAGTGGAAATATATTCCGGAGATAATTCCGGGAGACGCGGTTAGCAGGACGGCTAGCTCACTTAAAAGAGAGCAGTTGAGCAAGGCGTGTTGCTATTCAATACAAAGCGGCGTCGGACGAAATAACAACTCAGAAAGACATCATAATGTGTGTCCGGTAAAGCCGCATCGATGTCAATCCGAGCAAAGTAGTCCAAATAAAGGTTAATTGACGGGGTATATTCCTATTCTTAAGGGAAAGTTTCACTTCTCGTTGACAGATATCGTGGCCATCTTTGGATGAAACCATTGTCGATTTTGTCTAGGTAAGTGAGATGTTTAAAACGCCTTAAAGGCACAGCTTACATTTCTTGACGAGAATATTACATTTACTTTTAGAGTATGGCTTAAATAACTATATAAAACTTTTATGATGGAGAAAATGAAAAGACATTCTCGTCTATTCGTGAAAATGCCATAGTGTTCCCCTTTGATTTTATATGGTATCGTCGTATGTTCAGCTGACTGAAAGGGAAACCCCGATGTGACGGGAATATTCCATATGTGACATGGCAGTAGGGTTGGTCCTAATATTTCACCAGAAAGGCAACATAGAGATTTTAATATGAAAGTTTAATATTTCAGAAAGAATGGTCTCACACATTTACAGATATAAGCATGAAAGAGACATGATTTTGACGAGACATCATGAACACTTGACAACAACGTGGAGCACACAACACTATTTCTACACTTATTTATCTAACACACATACTTAGTCTATATATTCGAATCTGCATATAATTTACCTGTACATACAAAACTGTCTATTGTAATATACCTGTACATACATTTGTCAATTTGTATTGTTATTCCCTATGTACTTGTTCTATTTTATTCTTTTATCTATGTTATTGTCCTGTCATTGTTATTCTGTTACACTGTGGAAGCTTTTGTCACAAAAACAAATTCCTCGTATGTGTAAACATACCTGGCAATAAAGCTCATTCTGATTCTGATTTTAGCTTTTGGAATTACAATTCATCATTTTGTTGCACACATTTGATCATATCTATTTCATTTGACACAATAATTTGTGCTTTTTATTAGTTTTCAGAGTTTTATTGATCGTTTCATTAGCAATAAAACAAAGTCGTTGAAATACCATCAAGGTTGTAACCTTGGCACCACATTGTTTTATTTTTTTTTACTTAAAAAATAAAGTAGAAACTAACATTTTCAGTAATAGTGTTTACAGATACAGATAATAAATGTTTACAGTGTATAGTAAGTTATGTCTCCAGTTTCACAAAGACTTTCGGATCTGTATTTTTTGTACATGACAATATTGTAAATTCACATGTTTAAGAAGAAGAAGAGAAAACAAGGACTGGAAAACAATAGAAGTGCTAATAATTTGGAGGCAAAATGCTAATTAAAATATAAAAGATTAGATGCTCATAAACATCTGTGCCTAAAAAAGAAGTGTGTGGAAAAAGTCATCTCAATGTATCCTCAGTCCTTTAAATGCAGAAAATGATAGAAAAAAATGAAGAACCATAGTTGCAATATTATAAAACAACAGCTGCCCAGAGATGGCTTTGTAAAAATTCTGTCAAAACAAAAAGAGAAGATTTAATCAGTTCCTGTTTTTAAAAAAATAAATAAACTTGAAAGTATTTAATAATATATCTGGCCGATACATTCTCCATTAACCATGATAAAAATTTGTGTGAGTCACAGCACAGAACATGTGTATAATGCTGTTTTGTAATATAGTGGTATCTTATGGAGTTAACATAATGAAGTAGCAGGAAGATTTTAATGTGTAAAAAAGGCCAGTTTTTAGTTTAATTTGTGCAACTGGCTAATGGCAGGATACGTCAATAATTTTCACTTACTTGAAAGATAGTTTCTGGACAAGCATATTCTTCGTGAGATTCATGGAAGGAGGAGCAAGGAGGTATGTTCAGAGAGGTACTTGCAGCATAACCATACAGAATAAGTCCAATCAGTGTCCCCACCAGCCCAGCAAGACCACAGATCAGACAGTTTTTTAACTTACAGAGAGAAAAGCAGATAATTGCTTATACGTCAGAATAAAGTTTAACAATTCAGAACCAATAAGAATCTCTAGTTACTTGAATTTACCAGTTCTCTCTTAGGAGTTCTTTCAGATGCCATACCAAATGATCCAGCAATCACAGACTATAAATAAAAAAAACCATCAGAATTAGAAGAGAAAGTTGATCTTACATTAAAGCAGGTGTCAGAATAAAGTATGCAATTGTACAAAAGCTTATTAATGGGCAGTATGTGACTGGGACGTTTTGATATGTCTATATGCTATGTTTGCTTTGTTTATGTTCATTTATGTATTTTGTGTTTTAACAACTATATCTTAGTAGTGAAATAAACATACCACAGAACCAACACAGAGGGGGCACATAAACAAATATTTCATATCAAGGCTGATGGTGTAGGTCGGTATAGTCAGGAGGAGCTGGAACAAACCTAATAATGTTGCCATAAGCTAGAGAGGGAAAACACATGGTGAGAGTAAACATTCAAACAAGAACAACATTAAGCAAAACATCTCAAAGAAAACTGTTACATTAAGATCCCAAACTACCATTATCTGTCTTCCTTAATGACAAATTATTTGGCCCACATCCACTTACTGCCACCACTTCAGGGTCATAAAACTTGAACAGGCGATGGAATTTGGGAGGATCCGAGTCGGCAGACGGCATTTGGTTGCTTGACATCTTGAAAACCCAACAAAAACTCAACTGAGGTGCTGAAAAACAAAGACATTTCAAAGTCCAGATCAGCGATTATAATGGCTCCTTACAGGCTTAAATAATAGTGAGAGAGTCGGTATGAAACATGATCTGATCCCCCTGGATTAATGGAACGTTTTGCGGGAATACAGATGCTGGTGAAGAAAAACATCTTTGTGAGCAGAGGAAGTGGGCGGATATAATACAGAAAATGTGTCTGGAGAGAAGAGCAGCACAGCTTGATACAATCCTGATTGCTCAACAGCACTGCAGAGGAAAAGGGTAGGGGTAGGGAAAAAAATAGTACACTACATGCATTGCCTTAAGTGGGCTGGACTGACCACTGGTCAGTGACCAGATGTCCAAAACAGCACCAGTTTGCGTTTTTATTAGTTTGTATGCGATCACAAATACACGCGTTAACTATTGCATGCCACTGCACAATTTAAATGCACTTTTTAAAACTAGTTTCACCAAAAATACTCTAATGAATACAGCAGGTAAGTATGTCACATTTGTACTGATAAATATGCCCGGTCAAATGTAATTTGCATTCAAATAACGCGCGACCGACTCACCTCGACTGTTGTTTCTGGAAATCTTAGAAAGCTCGTGGCTGATGAGAACAGAGCTGTTTATGAAGTGATCGAAGACGCTCAATAAAAGCTCCTATAGGGAGAAGGGGGCTGGACAGGCCCCTTTTCTGTGTGATGCTTGCATAAAAACGCAAGGGTGGGTCTAACTGTTTTTCTAATACAGAGAGAATTGAAGCTCAGATCTTTTCTTTGGAATTGTTGCGCACTTAGAGATTCATTCAAGCAACAGGAGAAGGTCCAGCCAGTACACAACAAACAACTTCAAAGAAATTGCAGAGTTTTTAGGTCAGCCCGTCTCACTCATTCATGTGGAATTCCGCTCTGCGCGTGCATCGTGTTTGTTGTACTTCTTAAAAGTGTCTGACATTACTCAGCTGTGTTTTTCATTTTCGCATTTGTTATTACAAACTCACTTACTTGTAATCGAAGGATGACTTTGACCGTGTCGACGGACCTCTCAGTGAACACTAGCCCAACTCGGGTAGAGGAAAAACTACAGGACAAACAAAAAGCTCTGCGGGACAGCATCGAGAAGGGGGAGCCCAAAATATTCGGGGTGAGTGAACGTCGTGTTATGGCTTCAATAATCTTAAAGGGCTCCGCATAGGTTCTCACAGGGAGGATTTCTGGCACAATTTAACATCTTGAAAGCAGATGGGGGTTCTTTTCACTGATAATTTCATAAATTAACTTCACAATGCAAATATCTTCTCTGTCACAAGAGAAAAGATAATAGATTTGTTTATATAATATTATATAATAATATATTGCCTAATAATATTATATAATATTTCAAGATAATCTATATTTGAAACTACAATTAAATTAAATATAAAACAGTCTTATAAATAAGATACTGTGCTTAATATTTTTAGTATAGTCTTGACTATTTATAATTTAGCAATACTACTCATATTGTGTAAATGTTGAATAATGATTATAGAACACTGAATAATGATTATAGAAGAAAGATCATTTTTGTTTAAATCAGAAACAGTTTAACATCACACCTTAAGTTTTCTCTCATCTACAGTAGATTACAAAAACCCAAGTTATTTTTACTTGATGTACGAAATTCATGCTGAGCCACCCTTTTTTTTCTGTCTCTCACAGGTCGCTCAGATAGTAATAGGATTGCTGATCATCTCCTATTCTCTTCCTCTAATCTCTGCTGAGATTACCATGATACTTGACTTTGGTGTGCCATGGTGGAGTGGCGTTATGGTAAATTACACTAATCTGTTATAGGAGATGGACATGGTTATATAATAGTTTAAGGTGATAGTATTTTAAGGAATATAGTCAATTGTATATCCACCAACAATGGCCCTATCACTGAACTTTATATTTTGTTTCTTTTTTTCCAAACAGTTTGTCATTTCAGGCACAGCTGCAATAGCATTGGAAAAATATGCCACCTTGAAAGCAGTGAGTTTGCACTTACAGCAAGACGGACATACTGTTAGAGCACATTTTATGTATTTCAGTCATAATCAAATGCAGAGTCTCCACATCAGCAGGCATATTCTATATACCAGAAAATTCTAAATAAACAACTAAAAAGACAAAAATAATTAAATTTGCACTTGTCTTTAGGTCTCTGTTTGTTTGGCAGTCTCTGCTGTGACCGTTATCATCTCAGTTATTGCACTTATCCTATACTATGCTGACATTGCTTTAAATCCGGCAACCGAATGCCATGCGGGACAACACCGGATGTGTGACCACCAGTATTATGCCACTGTATGTATCTTGTACCCTCATATGTGAGTGTTTTATTATATTTTATTATATGTATAGTTGTATGTTTTAGTAAGTACTCTTTCTTTAAATCAGCATTACAGCAAGGGATTAAAGACAACCATCTCCATGGTCAATATGGTCCAGACAGGAATGTCCTCTGCTTTTACAGTTATACTGTATAGTCAGAGGAGGAACTTTACAGGCTATGTGGTAAATATTTAGTTATATTAATATTTAGTTATATTATGTGTGTGTGTGTGTGTGTGTGTGTGTGTGTGTGTGTGTGCATGCTTGTGTGTGTGTTTTGTTACTATTGATTTTGAATTGCCTAATTAATTTATAAGTTATTCAAATTATTAAATTCAAAGTAGCCTATTCAAAGGTGAGCTTCTAATGCAGTGGATTTCTCTCCTTCTCTCTCAGGCCGTGACTGAATGACATCCTGCTTAATCCCACGACGTTTCTGGATTTAAATGAGAGGTCCTATCCACTTCATATAGCCTACATGTGTTTTGTTTTTTTGTACCAAGTGTTGTTGTATTTTTGGTAAAACTGAATGTGAATTGTATACTTTTATATAAATAATCAAAATAAACATATAAAAGTTTTAATTATTATTAAAGTGACATTTAAAGATATGGTCTTTTGTGGTTTTATTTTACAGCTTGAAACAGCACCTTGTTCCCATCATTTTAGCTCTACTTCGTTTGTTACTTTTTTTTTATTTATTTTTTTATTAAACTTCAATGAACACAGTCAAAGTACAGTTAGGACTACAATAATACACATTTAAACATACAACACAAAAAACTCTAAAAAAAATAAATAATAATAATAATAATAATAATACACAATAATAATACACATANAAAAAAAAATAAATAATAATAATAATAATAATACACAATAATAATACACATATAAAATACACATACAGCCAGGGGGTGCATGGGTTAGCATTATGTAAATATATTAAAGGAATTACAAATGGAGACAGTCTTCATTGCTTTCTTATTATGTAGGCCTACATAAAAAATGTCTTAAGATAAATGTGAATTTCTTTTTCAAGAACCAAAAATAAAAGATTGGTTTTTACTATTAATACGGGCAAATCGTCAGTCTATATATATATATAATGCATTTTACGATGAAAATGCTTAGCTCATGAATATTAATCGCCGTTAGATATTCCGATATTCGCCCATGTATTCGCCGTTGTGGACTGATTTTTATGATGGCAAAATACCAAATTCCACTTTAAAAGAGCTTGGCCCACGAAAGAGTAGTCAAAGCAAAACTAACAAATAAATAAATAAACAAACAAATAGGAAGCTCAGGACACCAAGCAACATACGCACTAACGTTATCTATTAAATATTCATGAGCTACGCAGTCAAAGGATTGATTCGTATGTTGGTTGCTATGGTTAGTTGCTAACAACACAGGCAACGGTCCTCCCTACGACAGAAGCTATTTATTCGCTGAACCTGTTATATACCAGTTTCTACTTGATTTAAGGTTTGTTTCTAGTCTCAGGGCAGTTGTGCTTCGTAGTAAAGCTGAGGGAAAAAAGTAAAACAACGTTACACAACACTCATAACTTAACGTCCTTTTGAGTTGTCGTGCTGTTAGGCTTAAATCTGAGAATCTCTAATAATGCCATTACATGATTTTTAGTCAATCAAATCTAGCCTCTTGCTTGTTGTTGTACAAAGACCATACAATACGTGTATATATTGGATTGTAACGTTATATAATAATGGTTCCTGTGTGCATTGCAATATTTCTAGAACTTTTCCTTTTAAAACTAACAAATCACCTTGCTTTATGTCTCTCTCATAGTTTCTGTGATGCAGAAACCAGCTGTGGTGAATACCAGCTTCAAGCCCATCATCATTAACAGAGTGGTGGTCCGAGACAAAGAGTTTCTGTACAGACTGGGCAAAGTGCTGAAACTTAAGTGGCTACTTGGCAAAGAAGTCCAGGCATGAGTACAGTGCATACAGTGCTAGTAACACAATAATTGACACATTAATTATTTTTTGGAAACTTTTTATTGAAGCTTGATTATACAGACCTTTTATTCAAAGGAATATCAGTGCAGACACCTTAAATGTAATATTTTACATCCATATAGCTTTGATTCCATCCCGACTTCTGTTCTTTGATAATATGTAAAGTCGAACTTTATATGCATCTTATTAATTTATGTCCATTGTGCTCAAAATTACTTTATAGATAAGGAGATCACTCGTTGACAGAATCATACCGTGTTTTGCTTGCGTAGCTGTGGAAAACAATGATTTCTTCTCTCTAAGCGCCCTCCTAGAGAAGGTTACTAAACTTCAGGTTTCCTAAACTAAAATTGTGCACAGCAAAAAAAATTGAATTTAAAGCTATTTTGTACCCAAAGTGATTTCTTTATTATTTATTTAAAAGATGTATGCCAATTGCGGAACCTATGACAATGTCACACCTCTTCATACAGCCAGTGAGTTGGGGAACTTAGACATGATTAAGTTCCTGCTAGCAAAGGGAGCGTCTCCTCATAAGTTGAACCGTTTTGGACACTGCCCATTTTACATGGCCATAAAGAACAGGTATTTACAGTGTACCTCTGTGATCTGAAATCAGTTGATTTAGCTGACATTTGTGACTAGTAAAATATGTGCAAAATATGTACTACATGGGTAAATGGGACTACAGAGCTGGTTTGGGCCATTAAACATTATCACACTAAACAGATAATGAGGTAAACTCATCTGCTCACTAGTTCACTTTCACAGCCTCATCGCTAATTCAAACTAACAATAGGGGGCAGTAAAATCATTTGTACATGCTCATATTGAGCATGTCAGTGTAACTGTGTTTCCAGCACATAGACTGGTGTTTCTTTTAGGCGCTGTCATGCTGTCAAACTCCTGCACATGAAAGAAGTCGCTGTTAATCTGCACCCTGTAAGAATTGCCATGGAAATGATCCAGTAAGCACTAATCACATAATATCTCACTACTTCCTCTTGTAATATGATTTATAATATATTTTGATGTGTCTATGAACTTATTTTTGTGTAACAGAGCAGTACAGAACAGAGATTACCCTCTGCTGCATGCCTGGGCTCTATCAGGAGTCGACATGGACTCTAAAGACTATGACGGACGGACAGTAATGCATGAGGCAGTTTATCTGAAAAACAAGTCCATGATCACCAAATTGGTAGAATATGGAGCTACACCACTGGTATGAACTACTATCTAATTTGACAATACTATTTTTTAGGCTTTTAATGTTTGTTTAAAAAAATACATCTCTATTTTTTAACCTGTTCACTCTTAGGAGAAAGATGTGTGGGGACAGACAGCCATGGATAATGCTCGAAATGAGACAGCAATCATGGCTCTTTTTGACCCTCTTTTCACAGTGTGGTGCTCCACTAAAGAGGACTATCTGCTGTACAAGGCAATTCATGCACACAGATAAAAAAAAAAGTAGTCTTTTTGTCAGCATAGTTATTTGTGAATTTATTTTTCACTCTGTTATTGTTCTGTATGAGGAAAATAAATACACTGCTAACAAATAATATTAAATAAACTTCTAATACTAATAATAAATTTATACTACTAAATGTGTGTCATGCTGTTATCTTATGGTGCACACAATTGTCTCTGCTTTGTTTTTTTTTACAATAAAGATAGGACACAAATTTATTCATCATTTTATTTCTGTCATTTTCAAACGTTTATTAAGCTTGCCCTGTTGAAAAAAAAAAACAGCATATGCTGGTTAGGTATGTTTTGAAGCTGGAAAGCTGGTTTAAGATGGTCCTTTGCTGGTTTATGCTCGTCCTTTTACTGGTTTATGCTGGTCCCTTGCTGGTTTATGCTGCTCCTTTGCTGGTTTATGCTGGTCCCTTGCTGGTTTATGCTTGTCCCTTGCTGGTTTATGCTGGTCCTTTTACTGGTTTATGCTGGTCCCTTGCTGGTTTATGCTGCTCCTTTGCTGGTTTATGCTGGTCCTTTGCCAGCACATGACC
>SCHK01262937.1:0-14503 GCA_004124795.1 Poropuntius huangchuchieni
AATACATATAAGAAAAAAGAAAAAAGAAGAAATCATATTTTTCTTAAGAAAAGACAATTTTAAAGACCAATAATTAAAAAAAAAAATCATGCCAATTCAGCATGTTTATGTCCAAATTNGCTTAAGAAAAGACGATTTTAAAGATCAATAATTTAAAAAAAAATCATGCCAATTCAGCATGTTTATGTCCAAATTCGAATTACCATAATGCTCAATGTTTGATATTTTATTGTTTCACTTTTTTATATATATTTTTACTAAAAGCAAATATTGCAATTCATTATTTCTTATAAAATAAATTTAATTATAAAAAATGTTCTTTTTAAAAAATTAACACAACTAAAGAAAAAATAGAAAAGAAATAAAAATCAATCATGCCAATTATTAAAGTCCAAATACACATTATAAATTAAATAATACATCATTATTAAAGTAATGAGAACGAGGGGAAATGTGCTTAATAATTCTTGAAATATACAAAATTATAGATAACAAATATTTAAAAAAAAAAATAAATAAATAAGTCACATGCAGCTGCAAAATATCTTAATGATCCTAAAATAGACTTCATTTCTCATAATATATTTCATTATTTCCTTCCTTTGATTTGGGGGTTAAAGTATGAAATATGTTGTTGACTGGTTTGATGAGATTCACCCATTAAATTGTGGTTGTAAGTACTATATTCATACCTTGTGCCAAATAAAGGATGGCTCGGGCCACTTTGAGCCTCTTGTCTCGATCTGTGACCTCTAGAGCATCCAGCAGTCTCATGACATACGCCCTCTGCTCCTCCATACTCAACTCCATCCACCTCCGACCCTTCACTGAAAGCAGAACACAGAACAATTATGCCTCGGTCCATGTTAATCATTTCTGCCATTCTTTTACCTCCTCCCACTCTGGTTTCACTTCTCACACGTGAGAAAGATTAGTCAGGATTTGTGTTGCTCAAATACCCGTGAAAGGGGCGGCACACATGAAACACTCGATCACTTCACTGACCTCTCTTCTCTTTCAGTCAAAAATGTTACTCAAGCACATTTTGACTTGCGAATGCAAATTACTGTACAAACCTCCCTCTGAATATTGGTCAAATATCTGCCATATGCTTCGAGAGTTTGTGAAGATTTCTGCTGTAAAGCCCCACGAGTCTTTTCAGTGGAAGGCATGTGTAAAATTAAATCAGTGAGGTCATTCATCTGACACTGAAGACTTAACATTGGAATTCTGATGGGACTGATGCTTTTATTAAAGTCACATCATGAGGAATCAGAATTGATGGACTGGTGTGGATTACTGTGATGTTTTTAAAAGATGTTTGGACTCTCATTCTGACGGCACCCATTCACTGAAGAGGATCCATTGGTGAGCAAGTGATGTAATGCTATTTCTCCGAATCTGTCCTGATGAACAAACAAACTCATCTACATCTTGGATGACCTGATGGTGACTACATTTTAAGCAAATATTCTGTTTTGGATCAAAGGTGCAGCAGCATAAAATCTGAGAGTCTGAGAGACTGTGGAAAATTACAGTGTTAAATTATAAGTGGACACCAGGGGAAAATTAACAAAAAAATATGAGCCATTTAGATGGCAGCAAGCCTTTAAAAGTGTAAACATGTGATATGCGGTTGCTTCACAATCAACACACACAAACATGCAAAAGCTAACATGACATTGGTGATCCAGCCTCTTGGCTTTTCTCCATTTTGTAGGGCTGCAGTGCCATGGCAAACACACAGAGAGAGCGAGAGGTCTGGTGAGGTGAGATTGTGCACACAGCAGGCAGGGTAAAGCCTGAGGCTATACACACTCACTCACACACACAGACACACACACACACACATACACTGTAACTACATAAACATTCATTAAAGTTCTCCTTTTCTCACAGAAAGAGAACTGTGCAACTTTGCTGATGGTTTATTTCTGTTCTCTCTCAGACAGGTGGAAATGTTATACCCAGGAGCGTTCAGTTAATCAGCCATCTCTCTCGTGTTCCAGCACATCCACACCACCAGGACTCCAAGCAATGTCTCACTCTTAAACACAATGCAATTCCAGCACAAAACTCAACAGCTCTTAAGCACTATAAGTTAGTGTGTTGGGTGAAGATGCACTGCAAATAAAGATATTTTCTCTTGTTTTCTATTTTTAAAAAAATCTAAAGATGCAAAACTGTGTAGGAACACTTGTTCTTAGAGTACATAGTATTTTATGAAGTATTTTCATTTTAGAATGACTTTTTATTACTCAAATTGGCCATTTTTTTCTCTTATTCTAAATATTAATTGAACATTTAGAGAACAAAATCCAACGTGGTGAGAAAAATAAACTTATTTTCTGAAATTTGTTTCTCAAAACCATAAAAACTGGTGTTAAATCCTGTTGTTTTATATAGAATTGTTCTGCAGTCTAAACAGTATTTAATGCAGAAGTAATTATGATTAAATTACAGAAAAGCAAAGAGTAATCCATTCCTTTATTTTTTCAAGAGTAAAGTAATTAAATTACAGTAACTACTTAGTAATGCATTGCACCCAACAATGCGGCTACATTACCATGATTCTTGAAGTCTTCCTCAAAGTAATCCCTGTTTAGACTGAACTCTGGTTCCTCTGTGTAGCTGTACAGCTCTGTGCAAAAGAGACAGAAACCATATAATTCAATAAAAAACAAGAACATAACACAACATTTTTCATAGTAACATAGATTCATTAAACATCAACTGGCATATTGCATGTATCACCCAATTTCAGTGTTTGTTCATATCTAGACGTGTGTGTGTGTGTGTGTGTGTGTGTGTGTGTCCCACCTGAGAGCTCTGCAGTGAAGTTGTCCGTGTCTCCATATTCGAACTCCAGGTTCGGGGACTCCATGGACCCCTGCGGATCAGAGGCATATAATAACTGCACTGCCACAACAGAAGGTGTCACAAGTCTAACATCCTGGAGCGCTTGCCAACCGCATTTCAGGTCTTTCCACTATTTCTGCAGCATGTGATTTTCCTCGTAATTATGCAAATCCAGCCAGGTCACACTACTCTAGTACTTCAATGACAATAGTGTCGGAAATGTCGAGAAAATAAGGGTGGCAATATGTCAGCATGAATTAAATACCATTTCGATCACCACAGTACCTCACATATGCTCAGAAGTTACAAAGAAGTAACCAATAACATACACATACATTCTAAAGTAATATGTGAAATTAGGATGAATGCATCTCAAATTGTAGTACACTGAAAATAGCAAGTCTAGTGTGACTTGATGCTGTATTTTTGTGGATTTTGTAAGCTTGCGTCTGTACATGCTTTTTGGGACAATATTGCCTACAAACTTGAGAGATGAAAAGTTTCAGTATTATTAAAATCATATAATAAAAAAATAATTCATTTTAACATTAAAAAAACCTGTCAATTGGTTAACAGTGTTTTTTCCCTACTGTATAAGTCTAATGAGACATTTCATGCAATTTTACAGTAAAATACTGTTAAAAAAAAAAGTCATATATAGCAAATTGACATTCTTAGAATTCCCTGATGGGGTACACTGTAAAAAAAAAAAAAAAAGTCATTTTAATTGTAAAAATGCTCATTTTAAAAGTAAAAAGACTGTAAACTGATAATTGGTTAACAGTAAGTTCTTACTATATACATCAAAAAACTGTAATAAATTTGACAGGACAGTTCATGTAAATGTACAGTAAAATACTATTAAATTTACAAATTTTAAGTGAAAACAACATCATCTTATAATTTACAGTTAAAAACTATAAATCAAGCCTCCCAAAATGTCCTCTTTTGGTACACTTTAAAATACAAATGCAATTTTAATGGTTGAGAACTGTAGACATACTAATGTGAAAACATTTTAATTGGTTAACAATAAGTTGTTTTCAGGAATATTTAAAAAAAAAAAAAAAAAAAAAAAATGAAAAAGAACAAGTCACCTTATAATTTACAATGAAAATTTAAAACTAACATTCTCTGTGTAACATCTGATTTGATGCTTTTCCATGTAAATAATTATGTTTCTTAGTATTTTGTTATCAATTACAGTATATTAGCTTTTTACACCACATGCGAATAAATTAATGTTCTTTTTTTTTTTACAGAAAAGTTCTGGCAATTTTTTACAGTAAATTCCACAGATTTTTCACACAGTGTCTCATGGTAACAGCACGGTTTCCAGTGTGTGTCCACCTAAAAGGATATTTCCTGCATAAATGACTGCCGACTGTTGGCCAAGTCTGCACTTATACTTAAGAATAGCCACTTGTCTTTTAGCCAACTCTCTCAAAGAGCTGTGAACATTCACACTCAAACGCAGTGTTAATGGTCTCAAAACATCAGTGCTGATCCACTATATGCTAATGTCCCTAAACAGCCTCTTAAACCTTGAGCCAAACATGGATTTCCAGGCTTTTCTTTCACAGTCTGGCTGAAATGAAGAAGTGTCAGGTCCTCTGAGGCGTTTTGATTTAATTGCGGCCCAATTAACATCTGGGGAACACGCTCAGTGCTGTCAGTCGAAGAATAAATTACGTAAGAAGCATAACGTTGAAGATGAACTTTCTTCATTCCCCCTGAGGACCAGGTTCTCTTGCTCAAGTGCTTATTCATTTAAAGATTAAGCGTTTCTGCAGGACATTCACCATGTTGCAGTTCATTTGGCCTCACTGTTTTGTTCGACTTTCTCTCAAGCTGTTTTAGCAGGCAGCTTTCTTGCAGTAACTCCTTGTATTTTGCACCATCATGCAGTTCTTTTCTTAGATGTGGGCAATGTCAGACTTGTCCCACACATATCACTTTGAATTTTGCCCAGAAGCTCTATTATGTAGGCATCTGACCTCAAAACCATCACAAATGGGTCACCCACTATTATGCTTTTTGGCAAACCTCAGATCTGCTTTCACATGGTTTCTTTTTGAGTAATGGCCTCTTTTGCCACCCACCCATAATGCACGGCTCTTGACAATGATACTGAAAGAGCTCTTGATATTGGTGGACTCAGCTCTCATATCTTGAACTCTGTACTTTTTCAAAGTGATTGTTGACCTCTCTCTACTTTCTCAAACAAGTCCCCTTCTCAGAGTGTTTCGATGGATAACCTTTGCTAGGTAATGTCTGGGTGGTTTGATTTAGCCTCCATTTTATGCTTTTGTTTTACTGTATCTCTTACCTCTTTGGGAAGCTTATACTCGTTCGTTTGACAGATATACGCTAAAATGACTTTACAGGCAGCGGCCAGTCAAATAAACTTAAAATAAGTCCAATCATCAGACCATCAGACCAATTGTTTTTATCAATAAATTTGTGATTAGAAATAAAACACATTTCAGTTTAAATTCAGTAACAATACACTCACGCCATGATTTGGTTCGATAAATGATACTGATCTCACAATAAACTCTTACAAAACTTTAAACAAAGCCAAAATAGAGTTAAAACAGTATTTTTTTTTAATTACTTCATGATAAACACACAAAAAGTACTTTTCATAACCCAAATAAAAACAGACAAATTGCAGAATTATGCTTGCTCTCAATATTTTTATTACTTATTTTAGATATTTATATTTGTAGTATTATATAATAAATTATATAATACATATATAAATAATTAATTTATTACATTTATTTTATTTTTAATTTATGAACAATTAATAAACATGGAAGCTCCAGTTTATGCTTGGATTTACTTGATATCATTGATTATATGTGAATAAAAACCTAACTTTAATTTTTGGATGAACTAGACACAATATACATATTGTTGTATTTTTGTATTGCGATATGTTGTGACAATATATTGTTGCACCCCTAGTTTAAATATATAATGTATAATTCAGGCACTGTATATGGATTATGGGCAAAAAAATACATTGTATAATGAATGTGAGAAAATTATACATGCACATTCTCATCATAACACACAAATTTTATGCATAATGAATGTGCGTAGATTTTATGTATTCATGTGCACACTGAACTAATCATTTCCCCTCCTCTCTCAGTCTCTCTCTCCCTCCTAACTCACAGACATGTGTGGCACAGTCAGAAGCATTTTATTTTGGTCCTCAGAAGCAGATGGCATTGATACTCATGGTGGGAAGCTCTAACTGAGAGCTGTGTGGGAGCGAGAGAGAAAGAAAGATGGGCTTTCCTTCTGACAGCTTTTCCGACACCTTCCCTAAAGGTTACTCCCACTCTGATCTCCCAGAAGCAGAACACTCACGTCTGATCCAAACCAGCGCCAGATACTGATGCTTTCAGAGACACAAGGCAGGTCAAGGGCCAAAACACCTGATACAAAGGCAAACTACGATACGTATAAACTAGAACAACGTCCTGTAAACAGAATACACATTTCTGCCGTGAATCATGACACTGATTGCTCACACACACACGTCATACGCTGAAGAACCATGAGTGATTCACTAGGCCTTTTTACGTCTAAGTGACACTATACCTGATCATTATGAGACACTTGCAAGTTATATACTTTAGGTTACAAACAGTAATACATTCTGGTGTTTAACTCTATACACTATCATTTGATCGGCAGATTTCTAAGGACTCTAAACCATCAATATGATAAAAACGGTTAAAGGAAATCTGTAAGCTACTACATTCATTTTGTCATTAAACTGTTTAGAATTTTTAGGAAATAAAAGGCATTTTAATATAATTGCATAAAATGCACTGATATGCATTTTAAAAACTCCACCTTCAGGTCATGATTCATGTGTCTTTTTTGCTGTGAATCTTTACTGATTTTTACAAAGCAAATGTAATAATAACTTTTACAGTGTTAGTATTATTTCAGGATGAACTGAAGCAACTCTTTCTATCATTTTTAGAAAATCACGTTAAAATGTGAAAAAAAATGTGAAAAAAAACCCAAGGTGTTTTTAAGCTTCATAATCTCCGGTACCATATATATGAGTCATAAAAGCATGAGAAAAAGTATTATTTCGTATGCCGGGCTTAACATTTCATTTTTCCATACAATATATAGAGTACAGTACATTCACATCAAATTTAAAATCAAATCTAAAGTCCAAAGTTCAGCTCTAAGCCCAACCAAACTATAACAAGGAGCAACTGAACCAGAGTTGCATGCTTTTCTATCCTATGAAACAAACTGGAATAATCTGTAAATCTCAAAGCTCAAAACAGGGCATGCACAGTGTGCCCTGTGCCAGCACCGAGCTACTGTACCAAATACTAAATATCAGTCAATATTCAGCATTTAATATTCATTACTCATTTAATGCAGCCAGATGCAATAATTCATCACCATGCACATACCAAAAGACTAAGCACAGTGCTTCAAATCCAGTATATTCTGGTTTAATGACAGATCACTCACATATCTGACCTTTGAGTTTCACTCCTGGCCATAAACTCCAGCCATGCACAACATTTTGAGGCATTTTGTGTACATTCAAACCGCCTCCCCATCATTGTCCTAGAAAAAAAAAAAATCTGCTGCAGGAGGAAAACACGCTCTAATTCCTCTATAGAAAAAAAAAAAAACATTCAATATGCTCAACGATCACGGACGAGGAATTCATTACCATAACTTCACTAGGCTGGACGTTTTCCCAGCACAATATGTGTTACTGTCCTTGAAGACTGAATCTGGGCTGCGCTGTGCCAAGAAGAGAATCAAATATGCGTTTGCTTGCTTTTATTTTTAATGACTGAATAAATAATAAGTTCATATGTTGTACAGAGCAATGAGTACATTATAGTCTGCAGTCTTTACCACTCCAGTTCAGTTCATTCATAGATAGATAAACAGAGACAGAGAGACAGAAAGATAAAACGACAGAGAGATTGAACATTAGATAGATAGATAGATAGATAGACAGACAGACAGACAGACAGACAGACAGACAGACAGATAGATAGATAGATAGATAGACAAAGTTCTGTTTCATTTAAATAAATATAAATTAAAAATTCACCAGCAGACTGACAAATCAATTCAGATCCAGATAGATCAATTTAAATGAAAATAAATAAACCTGCAGCAGATTGCATATTATTGACCCTCTTAACCCCCAATATAACAAAGTATGTTCCATAATATCAGGCTGACATCAAGCTTAATAAATAACTGGTTTTGAATACGTATTATAATGCATAGGAATGTGTGCCAACTGACATTGACGGGTTAATGTGAGGAATACTCATGTAGGTGAAATGAGCCAAATGCATACATGCTCAGCATTTTATATGCGCATGTGCATATATCCATATACTGTGTAAGAAGTGGGAATTCAAGACAGAAACAAATGCATCCTTCATATTTACCCTTCAAATGCATGCACATGAAACGCATGTCTATATCCTCTAGAAAACCATCAGCAGGTCACACTGGATCAAATTCCAAAAGACAAGGTATTTTTAGCGCCATGCATGTTTCTAAAATAACAACTCGAGGCATTTAAAGCCCCCAGCAACAAGCCACCTTACACACACATATACACACACCCCTCTACCACTGCAAACTGTCAGTGTGCTCGGATTACCTCCGAATCCTTCTGCTGATGGCTGAACCCATCTCTCTCTTGAGCCAGAGACTTCTGTCTGTTACTGTTAGAATCATTAAGTAAAGGTACCTCCATGTCGTCGGTCTGCTGCTGCATCTGTCAGGCTGTGGATCTGCTCGCCGCACAGAAATACACTGTCACACTGGAACATACGCTGCTGGACTCCAAGTTCAGAATAATACCCGTCCCCGCCGCTCCGATTGGCTGCTGATCGCTGATGAGGGCGTGGTTTGACGTAACGCCTGCGGCGAGCCACGCCCACACACCGCATATTGACAAATATGCAGGTGCTATTACATAGACATTGCCTGTATTTCTCTCATACTAATTGTAATAAATGTAATAAATGTTCGTTTTAATTGCTTTGTAAAACATGCAGTAATGAACTGTAATATTCTGCTTTTTTTAATATCTGAGAGTGCAAAATGCTATATACAATAAAACGCTATTAAAATATTTACATAAAAAAAGTTTGTATTTTTTATTCAATATTTCAGCGGGAAATATTTCTCATTGTCATTTAATTTAAGTTGATGTACTAACAAAAAATAAATAATACCAACACATTAAAAGGGGTGAAACAATAAAATGACTAAAACTTTCAAATTAAAACAGAAAATATAAAAACTAATTCAAAATAGGCTATTAATCCAAAAGTAGCCATAGGTGAAGAAACACCAGATATACATAAATTCATTCAAATGTATGGCCTTTAGAAAGCGCTGTCAGAGTTCTGTTGACACAAACAAACAAAGTGCTATTATTCACGTTGAGGAACAGAAAGAACACATTGAGTTTTCTCCTGATCTACAGCTAGAAAGAGCCACATTGTGACGTTTTTGACAGACCATACTCTGAACACAGTGAATTATTGATTGTTGAGATGGAGATATGTTTGTTGTGGTGGTGTCTTCACGTATGACTCAATTCAAGTGGGAATGACACTTCAATGAACATTTTAATTTGAAAGTGTGAAAGATGCCCAAAAGAAACTGGACAGACTTCCTATCTTGTTCAGACATTCTCAGAAGATCTGAGTTAGAAATATGAAAAAATATAGTCTTAACAACTGCAACGTTTATCAAATTACATCTTTAGTAAATTATTAAACATTACTTAGCATCAAGGAAGGCTTGAACTTGAGGACAGTCATATGTAACAGGTCAGAGTGAACATAACAGACAGTGACTCTCAGCATTTGAGTGTTTGTGTGATGTAACCTGAAGGTGTGAGTGACAACAGCAGCTGTTCTTGTCTTTGCATACATACATACCCCTCAAACCATCATGTGTCCAGAATAAACACCTCCGATCCATGACTTCAGTGTCCAGGAATACAGAGTGACTAAGCACACCAAGAATAGCATTAAAATACCTTACTTTTAGGTAGCAAGCAGTTAAAATTTGAGACCCTCTCCTAAAGGCATCATAACAGGTTAACTCATCAACACATTTCACTGGGATGCACGTAGGTAGTATTTAAAACCCCCTAAACAATAGTGACTGTAAATTATGATATTATACCTGAGTGCTCAATCACAGTCCTTCAGACCTTCAAAGGTTGGACATCATGAATAATCAAGCCAGGGATATTATAGTTAATTAAAACCAAAACCATAAAAACTCATTAAAAATGTCATTACGTAAAATTAAAAAAAAATTAATTGTTTAACTTGATGTAATAAAACAACTAAAAAATATCTAAAAAATAATAATTACAAATAATACCCCAATATACCCAAACAACTAATAGAAAATGACGAAACAACAAAATTACATAATTAAAATGAAAATATAAAATTAAGAACTTAAATATTCTACTTTTAGCATTTGTGTACCTTTTAAACATCCCTGTAAAACAGGAATTTGTGTTCTTTATTATAAATGACTTCTGGTATTTAAAAAAAATATCATCTATAAACAATTAAGTCAAACATGCATGTGATAGCCTACTTAAGTAAAAACCTGATTTGACCCAAAACAGAAAAATTATAGCGCAGTCGGTAATGCCTGCAAAAAATGCTTATATTTGTGATTTTTATTTTTGTTCTTCAAGATTACAGATTATTGCTCATCTACCATCACTTGCAATATTTAAACATTGTTGACAACTCATCATTAAAGACTTTCTTATTTGTAGTGATTTACAACAATAAATATACAGATGTTTTAGCTTCTTCATCAATGCTCATTCTCTGTAAGAGGTGCTGGTGTTGATCCCAATGCGCTCCACGTGGTTATAAAAGCATCCGGAAAAATCCCAGGCCTGGAACCACCATCTACTGCCACACAGCAGCAGCAAAGCATCTGTTTGTGCACACAAGCCCCTTCAAACACATTATGATGCACACGCACACACATGTACCCTCGCAAATAAAATTAAGACAACGGGTTGAACACATTTGAACAAGATGTACACCAACTGATGTGCTTTAGTACAGAGATTGTGTGTAAGCAGATAAAGACAGTGAATGCAAACGTGACAGGAGTGTTATTGAGAAGATATGGGGTAACAACACATTTACATTTTTAATACTAACGTAGACTCTCTGGACACAAACTACAAGAGCAGCACATACTAACAACGTAAGAGGAACAATCATTTAACCCGCCTTCTGTTTGTTAAAGCAAATGTTTGGGAGAAAATTTAACACTGTTATATGCCTTTAGGGTTTTGTAAATTTGATATAAGCAGCCTAGAGTTTAAAAGTGTAATAAATTGTCATATAACAGTGAACAACAGAGCCCAAAGTATACTTCGGTTTTTACACGTACGCTAGGGTAAGTGTAAAGTACGTGACGAGAATGTCATCTCATGCACAGTGCAAACACAGCCTAATTTTTAATCTTGCCCATGTACTTCAATATTTTTTTTGTTTTTTGCACTAGTTAATCCACAAGATGTAAACCCAGAAAAAAAGGTAATTGCAAGATGAAAAAAAAAAAAAAAAAAGTTAAGAAATGTAAACTCAGGAATCAGAGGAAAAAAAGAGATTTAAATTGGCAATTTTGAGAATTCTGAAGACAGAATTGTGAGATATAGTTGCCATACGCAAGAAATAAAAGTCAAAATTGTGAGATAAAAGAATGAGATACCTCGTGAAAAAATATGAAAAAAAATTCGAAATCCTGACAAAACAAAATGTCACAATTTCAAGTTTATTTATCACAAGGTCATCAATCATTATTCTGAGAAGTCAAAATTAAGAGTTAAAAGTAAAAAAAAAATAAATAAATAAAATGATGTCAATCATAATTGCAAGATATAAGAAGTCTGAATTGTGAGATATAAAGTCGTAATTACCTTGCAGCTCTGTATATAAAAAAATCTGCAAGATAAAAACTCACAATTCTGAGTCCAAATTGTAAGATTAAAAAGTCAGAAACGTACAATAAAAAGTCGCAATTACCTTGCAATTCTGTTAAAACTGAATGTAAAAAATTGAATTCAAATTCAAAATTCTGAGATCCAAATTCGGAATTTAAAAACAAGTTGCGAGTTTATATCTCACAGTTGTGTGTTAACATCTCACAATAAAAAAAAAAAGTCAATTAATTTTGTTTATTCCATGATTGAAACAGGCTTCCATAGGAAACGCCCAAGCCACTGTTTCGCATTTTGGAAAATAAACAGAGGACACAGAACAAGAACAACAAGAAACTATTGAAAACGCCTGCGCAGATGAGTGCTTGTGTGAGGATTAAAACATATCTATTCGCTCTTAACTTTTGGAGAGACAAGGTGCATACACTGGACCTTTATGAATCTTTCTAATGCACATGTCGAGGGCCTGTGTTCATGCATGCTATCAAAAGGAGTACTTTGAACAGCTGTGCATTCGACTGTTGATTAACCAAGTATACTTTGGGCAGGACAATCGAAGAAAAGTAGTTCCACTGGCTAATCGACACCTACACGACACACACATCCATGTGAAACGGTCCTGAGCGAAGGAAAGAGACGCCACATTAAACAGGAAACGGGACAAGGTCATTTTGATTCCCTTTATGACAAACACAGATGGCAAAGAGAAGATAAATATCTGCCATAAAGATTTTCAGAAGTGTAGCAAAATAAAGGTCCCAATTTTATTATATTTGAACATCCCAGTCACAAAGGCAGCTTTTGCTCTACAGGCCTGCAAACAGCAAAACTTTCCTTCTATCCTCTGAAATGAGTACACAGTTGGTCTTGGCTTCAGTTTACACACATTTCTCTCCCATTGTGTTCCAGACTAAATCTGCAGAGGACCTGGAAAGAAACTCGGTACCGGATTAACTGTACATTTGGTATCTCATTGATATAGGCTCTACTTCACAGTATATAAAACAAGGGTTTCATTAAATTTCATATTATACTAGAATATCTTATAACATTTAATTGCTTATTTTTATAATGACAGAGGATGAGTTCATAGGAACAAAAGTTGATGGCAGAAGAAAAAGTTTAAAAAACAAAATTGTATAAATATCTTAATATACACCCCTGTGATTACACAGCCTGACGAATTTCAGCAATAACGTGGATAGATTGCGCACAGTTTGAGCATTTCGAACTCAAACATCAATACTGGCGTTCTTGGAAACGGTGTGGAAGGAGCGTGTTGCGTTTGAAAGGGAAATTTGAAATGCTAATGCCTCAGCCAATGAGATTCCAGTCTGAGTGAACGGAGGGGATAAGCCCCGCCCCCAAATCTTTCACAATCCAGTTCAATTTTAACAGCTTTTATTCAGAACCGAGCGCGCAAAAATGTTAAAATTTGCTGTAAAAATTAATACAAGTTTTAAAAAATCAACAACAACAAAATTCGGATAATGTTATCAACTAAAAAGAATGATTTGAAGCCCTGCGCCCGACCGCAATTCTTTCCCACCCCTCATGTTACACAAAGAAAAAAAAAAATCACAAGTAGAAAACAAGAGAACAGGACAACGTGGCATGTCCATGACTTAATCATTGGGTATGATCGAACATTGTTGTTGTTTTTTTTTTGTTGTTTTTTTGTCTTTACCGGAACTTATAATTAAACAATAAAAGATCTCTAAATGGATTACGTACAACTAACACATGAAGCTAAGAAAATATGAAATGGTGAAATTTGGTGAAAATGTCGCTAGGTTGCACCACTGGCAGTAGCAGCTCATAAAAGGTTAGCTATGTTATTCTAGCGTAAAATAAATAAACATTGCCGTAGCGACAATTAGCCACGCCCTTCACCCCCAACCAATCAGATCAGGGCTTCTCCCTCCCCTCCAAATGCAGGCTGTGACCCACAGCTCTGTCTCGCCTTAGTCTGTATGAATTATGGAGTCTTGGTAATTTCTTTAGTCTTCGTTTCCCACGTGTGAATGGGTCTAGTACCTAAAAATTAAACATTGCAAGCAATTATTAAACAATTAAAACAGACAGGAGTTTCTGAATCATTAAGGTTTATCATGAAGCTGCTGACCTGTAGTAGTTTGGCTTAAAGGGTCCGTTCTTGTTCAGGCCGAGGTATTTGGCCTGTTCATCTGACAGTTCAGTCAAATGTGCATCAAAAGTAGGGAGATGAAGGCTGGCCACGTACTCATCTGCAGAAAAAGCAGATTAGCATTTTTTAAGCACATTTTAAACATTGTGCATCAAGAAAAGTAATATTTGAATTGACTTTATAATCAGCAAGCTGTATTCAGGTCAGGTGACAAGGCTACTTTCACTTTGAAAAGACGCACTGAGAGAAGTTTCGTCAAAGCTGACTAAAAGTGATCGAGGATGGATAATTTCGACAAACTTGATGAACCGGTGATATCTTCTTTAGGACATAAAAGGAAAATAAAAGCTGAAACATTTTCACAGAATCTTGCAAAATGGTGAGGGAAAAGCTCCGTGTATTGCGTGTAATCTCATCCATACAATCTATGATCACAACAACAAAAATTATATATATATATATAT
>SCHK01262991.1:0-15825 GCA_004124795.1 Poropuntius huangchuchieni
ACAGTTTTAGCAATTTACAACCAACTCAGACTTAAAATGGACGTCTATTCACAACCTCTTTAAAACTACTTGGGACAGCAGTATTAATCAAGCTATAAGCACAATGGCTTTTGCATATTTAATAAGGATTTCGTAGAGGGTCATGATGGACTATAAATGCACGTGTAAAGGACGTAACCTAGTGGACCGTGTTTCAACCGTGTATATATTGAACTACACATAGCTAAAGGTTAAAGTAACAATTATATATGCAACCCCAGAGAACTGTAGACATGTACAAACGTATCTGAATGCATTTTTTAGGAAATATTCTGTGTTACATATTTTTACCGATTTATGCCGTCCTACCGCGACTATTTTTGGCCAGGGACATGACGTCGCCGTCGGACAAATGTTTGCTGGGTTATGTTTATGCAGAAAACACAGTTGTAAATGTGAACCGGTGGATCGACAAGAAGATAATGAATTATAAAACTCTAAAGATATAGCCTACACTAAGATATATTTATATGTTACTAAATGAATATAATTGTTTAGTAATAACTGTTTATATTAATGTAATAAATTAATATAGTAATAATAATATAACATAATAATTGATACTTTTGACTCCGCCCCTCCTGCCTCAGACACGCCCCCAAACCCATAAGACTTTGGCTAATCTTTAGACACAAATTAAGATATTAATAATAAAACCTGAGAGGTTTCTGTCCCTTCATTGAAAAAACGTAGAAGATCCAAAAGCATCATAAAAGCATCATAAAATAAATCCATACGAAGAGTATTGTGAAAAGATACAATTAGCCTACTTCATATATTGAATAGATTAAAATTAGGCTTTTGTTCACATATAACCACACATACACACTCAAACGACATGAGGGTGAGTAAATGATGACAAAAATGTCATTTTTGGTTGAACTGTATATTTGTTTCTTGATTGAATAGCTTTAGACAGGCAAATTTAACCATAATATAATTGGTCAATATCACCACAGGGGCTGCAGGAGTTTTTTCCTGTATACTAGCGAGATACACAAGATTTTGAGTTCTTTCTTATAATTGAATCAGTTTAATATGCATCCTTGACCCTTGTGTGTGCGTGCATGATTGTCTAGAAACTGCTTATATTTATGTCTTCCTTGTGACAGTGAGGAGACTGTATGTGGGTTTCTGTGTACACATATAAGTGTAGTAGTGTGAAGGTGTCACCGTGTTGCCGTGCTTCACTGAGAAACAATTGGATTGCCCCATGAACCTGGCTGTCAGGGTATGGACCACCTCAGCTCTTCCACGGCCTTGATGATAAATAAAAAAGGAGCTTTTTTTCACCGAATCAGCATGGCTATAATTGCATGCGACAGAAATGGATTTCCTGTCACTCCTTGGCTTTATGAAGAGGCTCTGGGAATCCTGTCCAGGTTTTTTTTTTCTTCACATCGCAGCGTGTGCCCATACACCACCATGCGTCCCTATGGGCGGCCTGCTCAGATGCTCTATGGACCCGATCAATCTGAGTGGGCCTTTGTAATTATTATCACTAAACAAAGCACAAAACATCCATCTAATCAGTCTCCAGTCACAGTCCCACACACGCATACACACTCACGCACACATTTGCAAAGTGAACTTAAAGGCTGAAATTACACATTGGCAGCATTACACATAAAGTGTCAAATAAAAACTTGAATAATAGTTATTCAATAATAATTCTGTTAGTTCTTGTGTGCAGAACGCACAATGTCTGCCAATAATTTGTTTCCTTTGGACAGATTGTAATGTAATAAGTTGCTAAATTAATGCACGCCTTACCTCTCTTGGATCTGAGTGTTGATGAGCACAGCAATTATTAAGACACATAAAGCATTAGTGAAGCCACCAAGCAAGGCAATAAGAACAAGTGAAAATATCAATATGTAACAAATTTTATTCCAAAACTACATAGCTAGAAGTCAAGAGTAAATCACAGCGTTGTTAGGTTGGTTGGTTAGTCGGTTAGGGTTAGTGCTGACAAACAAATGATGCTCATGATGAGATATTTTTGATAAATATAGTATTCAAAAAAACGTTTAGAGTTGCAACATAAAATTTGGTCTTAAATTATATATAAATTAAAAAAAATAATAATAATAATAAACTATGTAGTAACATTTAAAGGGATAGTTCACCCAAAAATAAAAATTTTGTTATTAATTACTCGCCCTCATATTGTTCCAAACTCAGAAAACCTTCGTTGATCTTTGGAACACAAATTAAGATATTTTTGATTAAATTCGAGAGCTTTCTGACCCTGTATAGATAGCAACGCAACCATGTTCAAGGCCCAGAAAGGTAGTAAGGACATTGTTAAAATAGTCCATGTGACTTAACGGTAATGTTATGAAGCTACGAGAATGCTTTTTTGGTGAAAAGAAAACAAAAATAATAACTATATTCAATAATTCTTTTCTACAGTGCTCCGCTTGCTTCAATGTAAGAATGCCATTTCATCCAGAATCCCCCCACCCCCTTCATTTTTGTTGCACCACAACATAAAACTTAACTACATCAATGCTTCTCTTAATTCTAGATTTTTCCTGTGCCAACCTCTCATGCTGTAACACTATGAAGAAATCATCCTTTTCAATTATATTTTTGGAACATTCTTGTTGGAAGCGTTTACTGAATCATGTCTATATAATTAGAGTGCCTGTGATGCAGTAAAAATGGCTTGCTGTGGAATTGCACAGGTAGATGATTTCATTAGTGTGAGGATCATTAGTGGGGGGCTCTGATTGGCGTGTCAGGAAAGGGGAGGGGGTTGAGCTGCAGGCGAGGCGTGTCTGATTGGTAGCTTATAAACATGGTCTGCTGAGCTGCCTGATTGGTTTGATGATGCCCAGGGCCACAAAGCTGAATCGTATGCGTCTATGAATGGGACTCACTGCAGAGGTTTCAACTGGCTATTAGGATTATACACTGTCTATTTCTCATAAAACATCCCTTTGATTCTAGCAGCAAGGATGCTACTAAAATGTGTTTTTTAACGACTGCAGTGTTCCTAAAATCATGACCACAACCAGCTTTACCATGCAAAAAAAAAATTATAATAATACAATTCTCAATTGTTTCTCCTGCCTTAATCATACTTCTCAGATCACTGTCTTAATTATTTCTTATCAAATTCTCTATGTAAACTCTTATGCAAATTTCATAATACTATACTTATTGTACTGTATGATCACAATTGTATAATTTGTTTTTAACATATTTTTGAAGAAATATCACATAAGCATTGACGGAACAACCTTTAAGTGCTAAAATGGTCTTCTGAGTCTGTTCATACTAGGTTATCTGTGTTCCAAATCTAAGTGTACACTTTTCTTTTGACGTCACTCCTTTTTGTTTGCCTCCACAAAGACTCTATAAACATTAATCTTTTATCAGTTTAGAGCATCTTGTAGTGAATTATGCAATGTGCAGTCCAATTCTCCCCAGGCGGCTTCACCTTGCCTGAATGGATGACATCTCAAACTGGCCCCACTTGTCATCTACTGAGAAGCTGAAAGTGTGTGTGTGTGTGTGTGTGTGTGTAAGATATTTATCTAGGATCACAGAGCACTTTAGTGACATTGAAAAAGCAGCGGTTCTAATCGTGACAAATTAATTAAGTATTTACGCTATTTCAGTTCACCTTGACAATATTATGGTCTGTTTATTCCACATAAAGCAAAATGTATTACGTATTTTAAAATAAAATGTTAATATTAGTTTTATTGTAATAATACAAAATTATTTTGCTGAAAACTTGCTCAATTCTTAGGCTGTTCAAGGTGAGTTTGTTTCTTCGTCAAAACAGATTTAGAGAAATTCAACACTGCGTAATTTGAATCCTCTGCTGGGAATGGGTGCCGTCAGAATGAGAGTTCAAACGGCTAATAAAAACATCACATTAATCCACAACACATCAGGATAGAAATATACACAGTTCAAGCACTGTTTATGTGGGTAAACAGTCAAACAGTTTTAAAGTAATATGTTGGTGTATTTTGATGTGAGAGGGCTTGGATTATGGACTCCAGATGTGATGGATTGAAGCTAAAATGTCTTAATGATAGATTTGTTTCTTACAAACACGCAGCTTTTCATTTAAGAAGACATTAATTGATAGAGTGGAGTTGTGTGGGTTACTTGTGGATTATTGTGATGTTTTTATCATCTCTTTGAACTCTCATTCTGACGGCACCCATTCACTGCAGAGTATCCATTGGTGAGCAATCGATGCAATGCTACATTTCTCCAAATCTGTTCCTATGAAGAAACAAACTCATCTACATCTTAAATGCCCATTTTTTTTTTTTTTTTGGCTCAAGTATTTATTTATATGTAAAACCAATACATTTTTAAACAGCGGATATCTTTTGGAGACATGTTTAAAGTTACTGTTTTGTGTTGCAATCCCATATGTACCTGAACCAACTCATACTGCTCTCTCATTGGACTCACTGGAGAGAGTGGCAGAGATACATCTGTACCTTTAACAGCTGATTTACCCTACCACAGTGTTGTAAGAAACCCTCCTGGAGATTTTTCCACCTGCTGCTATCAGACAACATTGCTTCCTTGTCTTCTTCCTCATCCTGCTGTGCGCAACTGCTCATAACCTCTGACTGTTGTCCTCATCAGGAGTGACTTGAATGCATTTGTTTTCCCCACTCATAAACACATATAAACTGAATCAACAAAAACACAGAATGTATATATATATATATATATATGCATACTCTTTCAAACTGACTCCAAACATCTGAATGGTACATAAAAATAAGCACTGTCAATTTATTTAATATGATTATTTTAAGGAAAACTGCTAAAAATCAGTGTGATATGACACAACTTGCAAACAATGACTATCTAAAAGGAGACAAATAAAGAGTTTTTTTTTTTTTCATTAGATGGCTTCAAATGACTTTGAATAAAGTGCACAAATTGTATGGACTACTTTAATTATCCTTTTTTGGAACTTCACAACATAAATCAACATACCTGATCAACATAAATTTTCATTGTAAAGCAGCATGAACATTCTTCAAAACATCTTTTGTGGTCCACGGAAGAAAGAAGGTCATAGGGATCGGAAGCAACATGAGATTTTTTTAAAATGTGAACTATCCCTTTAATATTAAAAAAATAAATACAAAATCCCTTGATCTTTATTTCTCTTCATTTCTGTGCTTCTAGACAACAGCCTACTTAATTTCCCTTGGACTGCTGCATTAAAGCAGGATGAACCCGATATCATCACACAATTTCACTCAACAATATCTCAACCCAAATTCTCTCAATGAACAGACCAATTTCCATTAACAGCTTTGAGAATTGCCGACAAGCTTCTCATTAGATAAACGTCTACAGCCATAAACCAAAAGTGCAGGTCACAGTCAAATAACCTTACACAGAGACACAAGGAATTATCAAATTTAGAAAAGCATAAAAAGTTATTTTTTTTTAACTGTGTGTCTGTGAGATTGAAGTGGATGTGCAAATGTGAGAGGTGCTAAAGCTTGGGTTTTGAAGCTTAAGGAATTGCCCAGCAGCAAAATGGCAGTGTCCTGTGAATTAGCTTTGGCTGACTGATTCTGTTTAAGATCTGTTGTTAATTAAAGGTGTGGAAGGGTTCCGTACCAGCCTCTCACTGCATCCATCACTCACCCAATTCCAAGAATAGGAAAGAACAGGGCGAGAAAATCCCTCCTGAAGAGCTAAAGAGAGACAGAACAGATTTTTTTAAAAGACTCTCCTTGTTCTCACATTTATCGAGCTGTTTTATAGTCAAATGAAACAGCACTACTCTCCATAAAAAAGTGGAATCAGTAATTAGATATTTTTAATGCTCCGTATATATATATATATATATATATTTTTTTTTTTTTGTAACAATAGAAAAGTCTCTCTCTCTCTCTCTCTCTCTCTATATATATATATGGATCATATGATCATGTGACTGAAGATTGGCGTAATGGCTGCTGAAAATTAATCTTTGCCACAGGAATGAATTGCATTTTAAAATATATATATATAAAAAATGGAAAACAGTTGTTTTAAGCTAACTAACAGTTTACAATATTACTGCTTTCACTTTTTTAAAATCAAAAAATGTAGCCTTGGTGAGAAAAATCAGTTCTAATTGAATGAATTTATATATTACTTATCAAATTAGTTCATCTAAATAGTGTCTCTATTCCATTTTCCAAGGCAAATCAATCAGCTGGTTTTACAGAAAAGGGTTAAAAATAAACTCCAATTCTTCTGCTACCATCATGAAAGGCCAAAGGTACGCAAATGAGTAAAAAGTCAATGAAGGAGATTAGAGACTCAAAATGAAAGGAGATGAAGTGAGCAAAGAGAGGAAACGATTGTTAACATACCACATCAAACACTGTTCCTCCCATCAGAACTGAACGGTAGATGTGTCTGCTTTCTGAATTTAGTGCCACCATATGGTTGCCATTTCAAGCCTGCAAGTTCATCTCATCTGGATTATTCTCATATTCAAAGCTATCAGATTGTCTCATGTGGAACTGATTCGTTGAGTCTGTTGAAATTGCAGGATGTCTTTCATGTGAAATATGCTAGCTTTTGAAGTTTTCTTGTGTGTTGGGAATAGTAGATCAGCAAGATTAATAATATCCATCCATAAAAAGGAAGTCCGGTGGGTTTAACCCTGAGAACCGTCCATATGCATGGTGTGAAAGTGTTTGTTATTTTCAGCTGTGACAGCATATGGCCCTGCTGTTTGTTTATATCTGTGTGTGTGTGTGTGTGTGTACATACATATATACAGGTTTTCCCTGAGAGATCGAGGATTGTAATGACCTCCAGGCTTTCACAATCGCACATGAAATGCTTACTCTGTTTCCACAGCTATGACCTTTCTAGCCTAAGGTCAAACTGTCTGACACTCATCCGAACAAGGAGATTCTCTTCTCTCGCTCTCTTTGGAGGGAAAACAGTCAGAAAAGGATGCTGAAGCAAATAGAGCAGAGCGAGCATTCAGCTGAATGACTAGCACAGCACATTTCAGCACAGGAACAGAGCTACACCCTGCCAAGTTGCATCTGACCCTTCCATAACATGCTGGACTGAGAAAGAAGATTTTTCCTCTTTAGAGATTATTTTTCTTTTCTTGTTGCATCAGATCAGGGCTTCAGTTATCATTTATGGGTCCCGGACAAAACCGTCATCACGGCCCCCACCTAAATTTTGCCCTCTAGGTTAAACAAATCAGTTTGTTCAGTCAAACTGCTCAATCACTTTCTGAACCATATAAACCGGTTCAGTGAGTCAGAGACATGAACTTGGACTCTTGAACAAATCCATCCGTTCTACTGAACTGTTCAATCCAATTTGTGAACTACATCAATGATTCAGTGAGTCAATGAGATGATTTCTGATTCTTAAACAAATTAGATCATTCAATTGAGCTGTTCTATCCCAGTTCATTGAATCAATAAACTATTATTGATTTTTGAAAATTACCTTTCACGCAGTGTGTAACACAGCTCTAAGAGAATGAAAACATCCTGCAAAGTTTGAAATATTAAAGTGCACCGTGTATAAAGTTATTGTCTCTCAAAAGAAAGAGTCCACTCTGAATCATTAAAAACGAATCTTAAGCGTTTCATGTTGACGTCAAAAGGAAACATTAACATATTGCCAGCCCACTTGTTGCCACTAGGTACCGCTTTTGGAGCGTTAAAAATAGCTGTTTCCCCGGTAACACTGTACACAAAGCAGCACTGCGCTCTGCTTTAAATTAAATCAACCAATCAGAAAAAATCACCGCAGACTAGCGTCACGCAAAAGAGGGGTTTGGAAAAATGAATCGTTGAGCAAGTCGTTTGGGAGTCGTTGAGCAAATAAGGTAAAAATAAAATGCATATTATAAGAAAACAAACATTTGTTTTACCTTGAATGCATGTCAACCTATTGTTGGGTAAACCCAAAACCAAAATATGAACCTTTCATAACCCATAATAGGGGCACTTTAACAAATCCATTTATTCAGTTAAACGGTTTAATCCATTTTTAACCAAATCATTGAGTCATTGGACTAAAATTTGAATCTTGAACTAATCTTAAACTATTTTTTAAACCAAATCAACTGATTCCTTGAACCAATGAGCTGAATTCTGATTTTTGAACAAATTGGAAATTGGATTGAGATGTTCAATCCAATCTACAAACCAAATCAACCAATTCATTAGAGTGAACTCTAAATCTACAACAAATCAGTCAGTTAAACTGAATCATTCGATCCCATTTGTGAACCAAATCACCTAATTCATTAAATCAGTAAGTTGAACTCTAATTCCTGAACAAATCAATCCATTCAAATGGACTGCTCAATCTAATTTGCAAACCAAATCACCAGTTTAATGGGTCAGTGAGCTGAACTATGATTTCTGAACAAATCTGAATAGTTTAACCGAATTATTTTAACCAAATCAAATAGTTTATTGAATCAGTGAATTGAATTCTGATTCTTGAACAAATGGGTTAGTTCAATCCAACTGGATCAACTGGTTTATTTAAAATAATGAATCACAAGGATGATTCAGTAACTAATCAGGTTCTTGAGTTCAACAGATTCAATAATCTGATTGTGTTTATAAGTGCACATATTATTTTGATAAAGCTATTATGTGGCTTCAAGACTTCGGTGTACTTAAGGTTTTTTTCTTTTTATTTTTTTTGTAGAATTACATTTTTTAACTATTCTTTTAACTACTTCTCTAACAAGGTGTTTATGTGTGTGTTTGTGCATCTGACGGTCCATATACGAGATGTGCATGCAAACACTCACAGGCAGAGGCAGATGGTTGCATTACTCATCTGAGACTCTAAAACTGACACATATTTTCATCCCCCTCTCCTTCTTCCTTTCTCAGCAGAAACGCAGCCCACAGTGCTGTGCGTTCACACGTCCAAACCTCCCCCGTATTCCAGCAAGACGAGACGCTTAGATAGAACAGGGACTGCTGTCCTAAAGCCTCACCATCTTTGCAACAGCCACGCCAGTGAAAAAAACAAACACCTTGTGTATAAGACAAACAAACAAACATGTCAGCAAACCAACAAAGCCACTTGCTTCATAAATAAGGCATGATTAAAACATTTTTTTGATAAATGTTGTGGTATGAACATTATACTGATGGCAACAGACAGCATTTTGTGTTGCAGTTGTATTTTGTATTTGTTTATCTCCCCCCGTCTCACTAGAGTTTTTATGCACCCTAATCTGAATCCAAATGATTGAAAAACCTCAGGGTATGGCTGAGGGATTTTTACGCAAGTGTGCCAGCAGATGTGCCTTTAATGTCTATAACAGGATTTCTAACAGGATGTGAAAATGACAAGTTAGATGGTACTAACACAGATAAGGCATAATTCAAAACTGATGCCCTTTCTACATTCCCGACTCATCCAGGCCTTAGTTATCTCTCTACTAGATTATTGCAGCTCACTCGTTTCTGGTCGGTCTGCATCTGTCATTTGCCCCCTTGAGCGCAAACCGAAACACTGCCTGCTGCCCGACTTGTATTCAATCTGCAGACATTTTCACACGCTATGCCTTTGTGGCAGGAATAAGACTCAAGACAGCTTTTCTGGCCTCCAGTGCTGCAGTCTCTTGTTGCCTGTGAGCTGTGATTCACTGAAAGTTGCTTTTCAATGTGAGAATGACCTCCCAAAAACTATCAACCACCAACTCACTGACAAAAGGTCTGGGCAATCCTTTCAAAGCATACTGTTGAACAGCTAAAATAGTATTAATCTCTGCCGAAGCAACACATGTCGTGGTTTTTGAAAGCTGGTATCCCATGAACAGGATTGTGCGTCATTCAGAATTGAACTGAGAAAGTTGAATTTCATTTCAATTGAGAGGATAAAGAATTACATCTTGTACGCAGAATTTCAGTTTGAATTTAAAAAGTATAATTAAAACTATTCAAATAAATGCATATAACCATATAGCAAGTTTTTTTTTAAAGTTCAAAAGTTTTGAGAAAAGCATAACAAAGCCTTGAATTAAGTATAGATAGATAGATAGATAGATAGATAGATAGACAGATACTTCTCATCCAACATAAAATCCATTTACAGGCACATCTAAGGCGAAACCTTGCGAAAGTGTATGTTTTTCACAGTACACTTCCATTTTTAGCTCAGACTAAATAAGGAGCCACACAATAACTATCTGAAAGTGTTGACATGATCCGACATCGACAGCAACTTTTACTTCAAGCTATTTTAGGCTTCTCTCATTCACGTGGACATTATTTTTCTTTCTGTCTACAAATCAGAATATGCATGTGAAAGAGTAAGACCCTGACATAAGATGCTGCGTTTGGATTTATCTGCTTTGTTAAAAATTTTAACAAAGACACATTTATGGCAATATGGTGAATAAATCATACCTTATATAGTTTGTTAATGCAGATGCTGTGAGCTGAAATTGTATATAGATTTGTGTGGGTTGGGGCAGGGGATTGAAGTTGACATTACAAATGTATGCATTTCAGTGTATCTCTCTATTTCATGTGAGAAAAGATCTAGAAACCTTTACTCATGCTTCTGTTCGCACAAACACATTTTTCTCCTTCGGTCTCACATCAGAAGGTTTTCCCAGCTGTGATGTCCAAGCCAAGGGCGAAACTGAAATAAATAATAAGAGTTATTTGAACATAAAAGCGACACATTTGTACCTGACATCTGAACGCATGGTGGAAAAGATGATATCGCACTGGTATAGATCTATATCTGAAAGATAAAGCAGATCAATGAATCCCAAATAGATATCTGGGGGTTATCCCAAAGGGATTTGGGATTTGAATAGAATTATCCAGCCAAAAATGACAAATCTATAAATATTTAATCACCCTCTTGTTATTCCAAACCGTTGTGACCTTTCTTCTGTGAAACACAAAAAGAAGAATGCTCTAAACTGAGACAACTCTGAGTGTTTTATTGTAGCTACCACATGAGAAAAGAATAGGAAACCTTTCTGCAAGCTGTTCTTTTCACATATCACATCAGAGGGCTTTCCCAGCTATGATGCTTTAGCCCAGGGCAAAACTCAAATAAATAATAGTTATTGGAATATGAAGACATTACAGGCTAATGTTGATGACTGGACAAAACGGTGTTACATATAAATGCTTTGTTTCTTTGAAAACAAATTTGCAGAGCACATGGCTTAGAAATGCACATTCTATAGGCCTATTTCATAATTTGGTCTTATATAGATTATGTTGCAAAGAGTTCACACTTCCCCATGTTTACATGGCACAGGTTGCCCTGAATGCCAGCTGATCATCTGAATCCTTTGCGCAACAGGAAAGCGGCGTCTGGTGCCATTACGACATGTATTTGCGTAATATTGCTCTCCCCGCTTCTGTCAGATTCCGATCGGTTCCATGAGGAGCAGCTTTAGCATCAGAAGCCTCCCACTCCCCGCCCTCGAGCTGGAGAACCCAGAGTCTCCAGCTCGAGCGCGCGCGGTGAGCAGGTGGCCGCCCACGAGCCAAACGCTGGAGAAACCGCGTTTTCCAAGCGTACCTCCGGTGGTTTGGCGCCAAAAGATCTCTTGAGAACACAATTTACATTGAAATTGACGTCGCATGTTGCTGTGTATCACGTTTCTTCGCCATAATTTCATAAATATTCATAGAAGTGCCTTTTTGTAATTCTTAATTAGATTCTTAAAACGATGCCTCGCATATAGGCTACTGACTCATTAAAACATAACTGAATAAATTACAATAATTGAAAATAAAAATACTTATATGTACTTACATTTTGTAATTTTATTTCTATTGAAATTTATATATATATATATATATATACAGGCTACACACAAATGTATTCACGTTTTATCTAAATATAATATATTTTAGAACTAAACAATTAAATAGTTTATATATAAATAATAGCAATTTTTTTAAAAAACGGCTCTGAATGGGTTAAAAAACAGCCTCCGTGCGCTTTCTCTCTCTCTCTCTCTCTCTCTCTCTCCCTGTCTTTCTCTCCGTGCGCTTCATTTTCACTTTCTCATCGTTGTGTCTCCTTCATTCTGGTGTGACCCACGCAATGCTGTTGCTCCACAAGGGGGGGCTGCTGGTTATATGCTTTAGTGCCCAACTGCCTGCCTTCAAACACTGAATCCAGTTTGTGTGGACAGAGCGGGCGAGGAGAGGAAGACTCCCACTGCCTCGACACGCACCGAGAGACCACCCGACCCGAGCCTGGGCTACGCTCACCGCACACCTCCCTGGAGCCTTCACACACCACTTCAGGACTTTTTATCCGGAAAACGGGACAACCATTACGACTTGCGGGCTGGATTAAATAATAAACATTTGGGAAACAGAGTAACATTATCAGAAGTGACAGAACAGAAACACACATTAACAGGATCCGCTGTGAATTTATGGATGCTTGTTGCTTTTTTCGGTCCTATGAGCACCTCTTTTCCACTGGAGCAAACAGACCTTCTTTTGTGTCATTGTTCAAGCAGATATTTCCTGTTGAAAGAATGAATACGCCGAACTTATTCTGAACAAGTTGGAGGAATAGTCGAAGGCTTTTTATGTGCAGACAAACAGATGGGACGTGCCAACTTTTTCGAGGTAAACCCTCATTATGATCTGTCTAGAATGTGATTAGAGACCCTACGTCTGCCCCATTTCAGCCCCACTTGACATGGTAATTAAATGAAATGCGTTTGCTTACACATCATAATGTATTCAGTAATTTAATCACAGCCTCATATCAATTATGCCTTGTCTACAATAATTGAGTGATATCTCCTTTTACGCACGCATCGGTGGAGACTAGGGTCATTCTCATCAACTCTGTTGCATCTTTTGTGTACTCTTTATAAGTGTTACATCAGAGAATGACACGACAAATCTGTGTAATTCAGTTTGCAGATGATTTCTGAACTCGCATATGCATTTATCTGTGCTTGTCGTTCTCGTCAGACAGCGTTCGCTCTCCAAGGTACCAAACTGCGGTGTTGACCAGTCCAGTGGACAAAACAGTTTTGACATAAGAACATGATCTCAGAACTAACATATTTGACTATTTTAGTTTCGCTGGAAGCAGCTAGGCATGTGTTGTCTAGTGTGTGTTTTTTTATTAGTATTATTAGTATTAGTATTATTAAAATTGGCTATACATTGTGCGCATTAGTTGCTGCTCGGATCTCCCTTGTGGAATGGGAATATACCTTCCCGTCTCGTGTCTCCTATCCTTCTCCTGCAAAACATCAAAACCTTACACTCGCAAAACTGGTTGCAACATAAACCTAAAACAAAGTTTTTATAGTTGTTGTTTTTTTTCCCCAACTTTTGTCTCTTTTTATTCGTGTTGGTCACTTGGTCAATCGATTTATCATACAACACGTTGCCTGTATTACAATGCCGATGAGATGGGGATGCGTTTGAAGCATTTTAATGGCATATGACACATAATCCACTTTAAATAATATTACAGAACCTGTCACTTGATATTAAGAGCAAACCACTTGTGATGTAGAGCCAGTGCAGCGTTCAGCAGCACATGGAAAGAAAGAAAAGGTTGAGAGCTCGTGTTTTGTCCGCTTCAGTGACTATGTCTCTCTTTAACAATGTGAATAAAAGGCAAACTCTCATTTCTCTTTCCCTCTTTCAATGGCAAAGTACTTAATTGCACGTTTTTACATGCAAAATCATCATTAGCTAAATAAATGATTTAATTTTAAATAAAAAAAATACATTGAAATTCAAATAATCTATAAATGATAACAAAGATGCCCGTTGTCTTACTAAAATAGTGCTTGCAGTATGCAACATAAAATCATGAACAATGATTCCACTGCTGGCTCTCTTTTCGACTCTCTCTGTCTTTCTGTTAAACTATCTTACCATATGCTGCTTGCAAAGTCTAAAGCTAGCTACTTGCGCCATTACACACCGACGGTATGGAAACTTCTCGTTTGGTAATAATAGATGTGGTTTGCTGGTGTTTGGCGGAGAGTTACTGATGGTGAGTGAGTAGAAGTTCCGTGTTTGTACAGTAGGGGGGACTGTGCCAGCGCTCAATTCCCTCCGTGGGAATAGGGGAATAAACGGCGATCACGGAGCAGGAGATGCCTCACTGCGCACTTTCAGACTCACCAGAGCCTCTGACTGCAGCACACGCGACCTCAGCCCGTCTGAAGCGCCCAGGCCAGCTCCACAACAACAGGTTATGATGCTGCTCGACCTGTGTGCTCTACTCAAACCATACAAATACCTAAAAAAAATATGTGTAATAGATATTCTATCAGCATCACCAAAGCATTAAGAATAGGAATGATCAGATACATAATAAAAATCAAATAATTATAATAATAAGGGGTGAAATAATATTAGTGAAACTTGCTGCTAAAATGTTATCATATGCCTTTCTATGGTATCCCCAGGGTTCATTGGCCCAAGTCAAAAGAGCCCACCTCAATATGTCTGTGGTGCAAAGATATGGCTGGTGCACATTGCTATACGGTTGCTAGGGTGTTCTGGCTGGTTGCTAGGGTGTGGTTGGGAAGCTGATTATGGAATGGCCTGAGTAAAAAGTTAAAAGAAGTGACTATGACCTGAAGATGCATCCTCTCTGATCTCCATTTTTGAAAGCCTTTTTTTTCTGATTCCTGATCACTTTCCTCAAAACGCCATATGATTTGAGCTAAAATTATGTGATTTGAATATAAAATGTCATCATCAGCAACAATAATAAAATAAGCCTTATGAATTAAGCACTTAATAATACTGATATTTTTTAAATAATAATAAACAAACATGATTTGAGCTCTCAATAATATTAATAATTAAAAAAAAATATATATGCCATTTGATTTGAGTTCTCAATAGTATTAATATATATATATTTATAAAAATAATAAAATCAGCCATGTGGTTTGATTTTAAAAATAACAATAATATTAATATTCATAAAAAAAATACTAAAACCTTTTTGCATTTCCATATCATCAGCACAGAAAACACGTCATTATTCTGACTGATTTCGGTGAAATATGCATGTCACAATCTTTGTGTTTAATCTAAATGGCACAGTCATATCAGTTCCGCCTGACTGTTTCTTTTAGATACACGTCTGCCGTGAGTCTCCGGGGAGTTTTGAGCTTAAGAGGCAAACATAGAACGCAGCGCTTGCCCTGTGGCCACAGATATTTGGATGGCTGTGTTGTCTTCATCTGAGGAAAGGAGTAGGGATGATACATTGAGAATAAAAATAGATCATGCCGGAGCAGGCTGACAGCATAGTTCTGAATCATGAGCTGGGGTGAAATTGGGCAAGCTGGCACTATTGGCTTTTTGGAGGGCAGCCATGCATGCCTTTTAACCTAGATGTCCCTTTTTTGTCTTTCTCCTGTACATCCTGATTCTGTCTTTCACTTCCTCTTCTCTTATAGGCTATCCCTTTCTCATCTACCATTCCTCGTCAAGCCAACATGCATCAGAAGTCACAGAGCACGTTTCGTTAAGCACAATCGCAGCATGTTTGTGCATGCATAAGTCTCTCGACTAGCCTGTTTATGACAGGTTTCTGTTCCCAACATACACAGAAACATTTCGCACGCTCTCTGCTTTGGTTTACACAACACCTCATGTACAGAAAATACTGTTTGCGGTTTTCATTTACATAAACTTGGAAGGGAATTCAATACGCAGTTTGACGACAGTCAGTCAACAATGAAAAAATTCAGTCATCGCTGTCTTCTGATGTCTCACTCATTAAGCTACA
>SCHK01263069.1:0-10203 GCA_004124795.1 Poropuntius huangchuchieni
TCAGTCAGTCCTGCTCTCAACCCTAGTACTGCACTGTTTAATCACAGGTAATCAATAACCAATGTGTACCATACAGTCACAGGTAATCAATAACCAATAATTACTGACCACTGACTGTATAACCACAGGTAATAAATATTCAATAATTACTATAAAACCACAGGTAATCAATAACCTATAATCACTGACCACTAACTGTATAACCAGAAAATGATCAATAACCAGTAATCACTCACCACTCACTTCATAGATTCAGGTAATAAGTAATCCTTACTTAATAATAACGTCGTGACGTCTGTGCGCGCTCTCAATCTCTCGCGCGAATACGTCACTCATTGTTTAAATGTATTTGCGCAAGAGACCGCTTGAGAGTGCGCACAGACGTCACGACGGATGCATGTGCGCCGTCAGACATGTCAGACAAGTCTGTGTAGGCCTTTATCTTAAGTGATTCTTATTTCAACTTAATTTTTCTAGGAACTTTTCTGCTGGAAGGCAGGTGCCTAAGGTGGGTTCTTTCCTTGAGCACTCCTTCACAAACACCGAAGACCACGAGGGTGCTGATAAACCCCTTCACAATGACACCTCAATGGACCCACCCTCGGTGGGAGGGTCTAACCCTTCAGAGAAGAACAGGAACTGCATCAACTACGAGTGGCAGCAGGCCCAATCACGGCAGTCTGGGACAGAAAGCTCCTCCCCTACTCCTGTCTCAGAGTCCTGCAATGCCACACAGCCTCCACCAGTGGGCAACAGTGTCCCTCCTTGTGCTCAGCTGACCAGGGAAGACCTGGAGATACCAAAACTGGACCCAAGTGAAGTCCAGAGGAACTTGAGAGAGAGCTCTGACGAGAGCCTGATGGAGCATTCGCAGAAACAGTTCTGCTCTCCGGAAACATCGACCTCACATGGCCCATTCTACCCCCTCATGAAGATGGCTTCTGAGGTTTCAGGGTCACAGGGTTCTGGTCGGCTTACTGACGCCCCTATAACCATCCTACCCAAGCAGCAGAACGTTCCTAAAAGGCCGAGTAGCCTAAGTCTCCATGCTAAGCCTTCTGGGAAAACACCCGCCTTGTCATCTTCATCTCTGCGGATGAAGTTTGGGAAACTCGGAAAGTCGAATCTGAAGAAAGTCGAGATGGGTGTGGCTAAAGCCAGTGCGGTCAGAGCGGCACATGAGGCCAGGCCGATTACCGTTGCCAACAACGATGCTGCGGCAGCAGTGAGTAAATATGCGAACGGAGCACCACCTGAGTCAGCAGGAAGTGCAGCCAATGCTGCTGATGTCCGTTGGAAGGGCGCCATGAGTTCAGAGGACTTGACCTTTGGCCTCTTGAACACTAGCCCTGATGAGCAAGAGCCTCTTCTGAGAAGAGAGGCGCATCCTGACAATGCGAACAACAACAACAGCAATAACAACAATGGTGAAGGAGAGGGCGAGGGAGACACTGAGGGTGGAGGAGAGGGAGGAGAGAACAGTGAGAATGTTGGTCCAACAGGAGATGCTCCATCAGCTTCTACCATGGAGCCTGTTGCGCTGCCCGGCCCGTGTCCTGTCCCAACCGTGGTTCCTCCACAGGCCCAAACCCAAGCTCAGACACAAGGAGAGGCCCTGCTCAGACAGAACCGTGTGCGCAGACCTGAGAGACCCAATTCACTAGATCTGTCCATCACCACACTGCCATTACTAGGTGAGTATCGATGCTTAAACGTGACTTCTAAAAACTAAATTTGCCCTTGTGAATGCAAAATATGCTTTTTTCAAGGTGTGTGTGGAGTAATATATCCAGTTATTTTTAACTCCTAATTCTACTTGATATTGCAAATTTGATATTAGTTTTTTTTATCATATAATCTTGTATTGTCATAATTATAAACAAGCTGGTTTGTAGAGCATTTTACCTTTTTAAACCATTGCACCACTAGTTTTATCTCACTTTGTTATTCTTCTAGTTGTTTACGTACAGCGGTCAATAAATTAGAAGTCTCGCACATTCACGGAAAATAGCTTTATTTTCACATCGCAAACTAAGATAATAGAATTTGTGCAACCCAAAATCAATCGAGTTGAATAATTGTGACATTTTTGGGCCTTTTAGACACTGCTTATATATTTGGTCTATTTTTTTTATCTATTTTATATATGTAGCGTATCTATTTCTTCTGTTAATTTTTTTTACAAAGTTTTCCAAACTTTCTTTTTGTCTATTTAAGAGCTCTGACAATATCTGTCAAGATTCCTGTAATAGTGCATAATAATTATTAAATATTTAATTATTGTTAATTAACATATGATAACATGATAGAAAAAGTACATAAAGTTACATTAAATAGTACTTTTTATATTTAGTAGTATTTTATGTGCAGTTGAATGGGATAGCTGGATGGCTGACTTAGGTTATGTCATATATTCTTATATTTTATATTATATATATAAATATATTTAATATATAAACAAACATATTTTTCTTGAATATATACATGCATGTGTTTGTATTTATATATACATAATAAACATACACAGTACACACTCATATATTATGTAAATAAAAACTTTTATTTTAGATTTTATTTTAATCGCAATTAATCTTTTGACAGCACTACTTAAAATCTGAGTGGCTGGTAAAATTGGACATTCACTAGCCAAAGTTAATTTCCCACCCTTTTCATATTTTCATTTTTATTGTAAACACAATCGTTTTTGATGTTTACACCAATATGTTCACAAATGTTCACTCTTACAGGCCTTTTTTCCTGAAACATGAGCATAATGGGTTACACTTTATTTTAAGTTGTCCTTGTTACATTGTAATTATACATTTAAGTACTGAGTAATATTAATTAACTACGTCTACTTAATATATGGTTAGGGTTAAGATTAGGATTTGGTTTAGGGATACTTGCATGTAATTATGCATAATATATTGTTATTATAATAGTAAGTACATGTAACGTGTAACAAGAATGCTTTAAAATAAAGTGTTACTGCATAATGAATTGCTTTGTAAATTGTTTGACAAAATGCTCAGTTTTGGATTACACATAAATCCATTCTTCTCATGTTTCATGCAGGAGGCCCATTGTTTTACATTTTAAAATGACATGCTTATGTTGTAATCTCTTGATTCACCCACAGGAGGCAAGTCTGCTGGTGACGTGACAGAGGGATCAGGAGATAAAATCAAGAAGCGAGTGAAGACGCCTTACGCTCTGAAGAAGTGGCGTCCTGCCAGCTGGGTTATCACCACAGATACACTGGATGCTGAAGTCAACAACAACAGTCGCCATGGAGGGCCCGGTCAGAACCAGAATCAGGCCGGTACCAGCAGACCTAAATCAGCCTCTGCCGTGTATCTAGGTAGTCGGGGAGGATCTCGCTTCTCAGATCCCAATGACTGTGACTTTTGAACATAAACCTCACTTTACTCTTGAAAAAAATGTAAAATCAAACTCTACTGCTCTAAAAAGTCTAAAGTTTGTGGAGACAAGTGTGGACTGGACCATATAAATGTCTTAAATTTAACCCCAGTTGTAAGCACAGTAAGAGTCATGCTGGATTTTCATTGAAAAGAGCTATGCAGCCATCTTTTAGTTTAATGTTTGTATGTTTTTTTTTTTAAATAAGCCACTTTTTGGTTGCACTTTTTTGCTTGAAGTTATAAACCACAATTATTTTGACCATTTGAAATGGTCCCTAATATTAAACCAGTGTAAATGTGTACTTAATCATCACATTCCCAAGGTCATGGAAATGTCAGGGAATTTTAATTACTAGACCTGGAAAAAAATCTTAAAGTAATGGAAATATCTGTAGTCAATATTAATTCTTAGTTATGCTCATCTCTAAAATATTTAATTTCTCTTTGTGAATGTAACCTCTATAAAATTATATAAATCATGAAAAATCATCGGCCAGAATATGTGGAAGCCCTGTTATAAGATTATAAGATTACTCATTAACACTAATTTTCATTTGTAAGGTTACAAAGCTTTCATTTTTTCCCCATGCAGACCTGCTGAATATGTTTACATTCTCCAATATTTCCCCATGCACGGTTTCCTGCAGCTATGAGATTTATGAGACAATATTACTGAAGTTTGGTGACTGTGTTCACAGCATCTGATATTGTAAGCGCTGTTGTGTGTGCAAAATAACAGCAGGCTTCCCTTTCTGAGGTCTGAAAGACGCCAACAGACTACAAAAAAAAGCAATTCAACACATTTCACTGTGGTGGTACTATATATCATAGCATCAGACACTCAAGACAATATTCAGAAATGGTGTGACTGTAAAGAGACCAAGGCAACATCTGATATGATCAGACGCAGAAGTCACATTTGGCGCTTTCTGGACAAGCTTTACTCAGAGACACAAGACAAAGCTGCACTCGGTCAACTGACTGTTCTGGTTCCTGTTAAACTGTCTAATGATGCTTTGGACCTACTTGTTATTTACTTATTTTTCTATGTGTGAGTGAGTGTGCCTGAGCACACAAGATAAGTTCTCTTTGTGTTTGTTCCTGTGTCTTTGTGTCTTGTCTCTAGTCGTGTGAAAGGTTTTTGTGCTGCATGTTTGTAACTATTCCTATGGGGATGTGCATCTTCGTACGCACTTACCTGTTCCAATCGTTTGATGAACATGTCGTCAACAAAGGGCAAAGGTTTAATCAGAAACCTGAGAATAGTCTTTTTTTCAAAGCACAGCACACAAGAGCAGCAGTTTTTGCTATGCACAAAGACATGAAGCAAGTAGCTCTGGTCTGAAATCAAACCTTCTTATGTTAATAAACTGCTCTGGCATGTCAGTGATAATGAATCGGACGCTGTTATTATAATCATATAAACAGAGTCCCATATCATCCACACCTGAACTGACTGTCGCATGTTTTAAATGCATCTTAAAGAGCACAAGATACTTTCAGCTGCGCCCCTAGCGTGTTTACGGCCAAGGATGTGTGTGTTTGTGCATGTATGCGTGGATGAGTGTTTGTATGATGTTATTCTCCTGTTAACACAATCGTTGTAATCGTAGTGTCGTGAGCAATCATTTTATTACCCCTTGCTGAGACATTTTGAAAATTGTGATTTGTATAAGAAGGTGCAGACTGTAAAAGTGTATTGTTATTTGCAGATTTAAATTAAATTATGCTTTGCATTTGCATAGTCTCTCTGTTTATTTACTGTGTGATGAAAAGATGTTTCACTGTCATAAAGCAGTGAATGAGAGAATCACCACTAGGAGGCGCACTAAAACATGTTATCCTAAACCTTGACCCATTAGAATTAGTACATGCATTTTTATTTAAAACTTTTTCACAACCACTCTTAGGTAAAATGCAAATTGAAATATAATATGTTATAAGTATTTATATGTGGAATAATTGGTGCACCTTTTATGAAGCCTGTATAAAGGTATTCATAATCTCTTATAATACACGTTGTTGTACTGCATTGTAAGTTTTCATAAATAATTGACTCCGGAGATGGATACATCTTTACTATTGTACAGTTAACACTATAATGTAAGTTAGTATTTAAATATAGTGTTTTTAATGCATTCCTTAAAGGTAAATAACAGGTAACGTATTATAGACAATTAGCCTATCATATGGTTAGCTTAATTGAAAATACTTTGTATTTTATAGTGCATTTATAGAACGCACTCTTTATAGAACGTGTTTCCCTGTTGTTCTGCTGTTTAACAAAACTTGCTATTTCGTGATGTCTTAAATTGCGTCATAAGTTTTATAGCGTTTCAGCAGAATACATAACACACACATCAGTTCAGTATGACATATGCTTTTACATGGAAGCAATTTAGCTCCTTGGCACCGCTGAGTTTCTGAGGGGAGGCGTGTTGCTGCTCGCGCGGGAGCTTCAGCACGCACTAACACGCACGCACAGCGGTGCGACAGTGGCGCGGAGCGACGCGGGACTCCGGGGAACCGTCGCTCATTAAGTGTAACAGGGAACGCGTTACCTCTCAGCTTCCATCCGACGCTGCGAAAACAAACAGAAGTATGTAGTTTGGAAGAGGACAGATGACCCGGTCCATGGTGTTGTTTACTGTAGGGACTGGGAATGCGTCGCTGCGTCTTGTTGTGAAGGACAGGTCCCAACTGAGGACTTCCTCGCAGGACTGCGTACATTTTTGTCTATAGACATGTAATCATAGACTTCATCTTTTAAACACAAGCAAGGTGCGATGGCCTCTTCGGCTCAGCCCGAGACACGAAAGTTCACACGCGGTCTGAGTAAGCCGGGCACCGCCGCTGAGTTACGCCAGAGCGTCTCCGAGGTGGTGCGCACTTCTGTACTGGTGGTGAGTGAAGTTCAACCTTAAAGTCTGCGTTTGATTCAAGACACACTTTTATTGTATTAGTGCCTTTCTATTAACAACCTCTGCGATTTATTCACGTAATGACCTAAATATGAAATATAGGACAGGGCTATTAACGTGTTCAGATGGGAGTAACTAAAAGGTAGAAACAGAGCATCAGATAAGGACTGATTTGATGGGCTCCAACGTGTTTTTAAAGCTCATAAATTCAGCACCTGCTACCTGTCAAATCTCCATCATTGCCACCATCTTTGTCAGCCATACCTCTTTGAAAATAATAGTTTTGCATCAGTGTCTTGTCATTTATTTGTGATTGTACTGGACTGGGGAAAAATGGAAAAAAGGAAACAAATCATTTTGGAAGGATTCTGCTGTGCTTTAAGCTGAAATTATTATAGCAGCCCTACTTAACAGTTGACATGTCACTTGCATTACTTCATCTCAGAACAGGAGAAGGAGTCTCAGGAGTGCTGGCTCTTTATTCATTACCTGTTATGCAAAAAAGGAAAGTTTCATCTGGAACTAATAGCCTACAGGAGCTGTCTGATTCCACCATAATTCAGATGTTGCCTTACTAAAGTAACACTTGAATACACATGAAAGCGGCAAACTGAAGTTTGCCATCCTTATTTTGTGCAAAACAGTCTTTTGTGCCAGGAACACCATTTAAAGATCAAGGAATTTCATGCACTTAAAGGAATAGTTCACCCAAAAATTCTAAAAGTTGTGTAATTTGCTTACCCGCATATCGTTCCAAACCCATTTCGATTTCTTTTCTCTGTGGAGCACAATGTCAAAGTTAAATTTGAATGGAAAAGTAAAAAAAAAAAAAAAGTATAAATCTATACATATTCACTAGTGTTCAAAATTGGTAGGTTAGTAAGATTTTAAAAAAAAAATTTCAGCAAGGATGCATCAAATGTAACCAAAAGTCATTTTTTGACTATGTAAAAACTTCTTTTTCAAGTAAATACTATTCTTTTGGACTTAATCATCATCAAAGATTCCTGAGAAATATTTATCATGGCTTCTGCAAAAACTGAGCAGCACAACTGTTTTCAACTGTAATTATAATAAGAAATGTCTGAAGCACCAAATNGAGCACAGCTGTGTTCAACTGTAATTATAATAAGAAATGTCTGAAGCACCAAATCTTATTAGAGTTATTTCTGAAGGATCATACTGCTGCAAATTCAGCTTTGATGTTACAGAAATAAATTATACTTTTAAGAGTATTAGAATATTTTTTCATATTTGTAATGATAATGCAAAATATTAATCTTTTATTGGAATTCAAATTAATGCAGCTTTAGTGAGCATAAGAGACAGCTTTCAAATAAAAAAATTAATATTAAAATTGTACAAAATCTTACCAACCCAAAAACTTTTGAATGGTATTTGACTAAACAACACAAAACTGCCATTAAAGTATTTCATAGAACTATACTGAGGCCTTAATGGATTAAATCTAGACAAACTTTTGCTTATATTTTCATCTCATTGAAATTTTTTGAGCAAGCCATGACAATAGTTAGTCACTGAAAATTTTTACCTGTGATGTAAATCTTATTTGCGATTGCATGTTTTAAAATCCGTGAAAATCAGTCCAAGGTAAAAGTTGTAGTATGACTTTAGAAAACTACTTTTATAATACTTTTACTTTTTGTGCTTTTATGGTAGTTTTTGTTCATTTTAGACCTCGACAGCCCAGTCCCTGTTGATTTTCACTGTATAGAAGAGAGCAGGCTGGATTCTTCAGGATATCTGTGCTTGTGTTCCACAGCAGAAGTCATACAGGTTTGGAATGGCATTAGAATGAGTAAACTATTATATAATCTTCAATTATATACAATGAGCTATTGCTTTAAAGTGATGCAGAATTGTTTTAGTTTTAGTGGTTGCTCTTGGCCTCTTAATTCACTTTCATACCCTAAAATGTTTTGTTGTACAATCATTGATAAGAATTTAGAGGTTACATGCTTAATCTGTCACCATTATGACTATTAGCAAGGCATAAAACCCAAGGGTTACATCAGAGCATCTCTTCCTTCATTTGGTGAACTCCAAGTACATTAAAATGCTGTTATGTCTACTTCCGCAGTAAATAAACTCTCTGTGTAGCCATGTCCTGCTACTGGAAGACACAGTGGCAGTTCCCTAGATTTGTGGGTCGACCCACAAGGTTTTGAATCAGACCAGTGTTTTTCTGTCCAGCTAGTGTTACCATGGTTACTTATGGTTCAGCGATTAGACTTTGGATTTAGCCTTTTGACATCAATTAAGTTTGGCTTTGTGACTTAGTGCTGTACATTTTAATGACATCTTTGATTATCATCCATGTCGAAAGACGAAAAATAAACAGATGGTTTATAAACTGTATGACACACACACACACACACATAGTTTCTCAGTTAAGTGTGTTTGTGGTAATGGCTGGTAAGCAGGAATGCTGGGGTCCGCTAATGGAACTTTGGGTCAATGGCTCCTAATTTGTTTTCATTTATTTTAGCTCTCAATCAGTAGAACATACTTTATGGCATATTTTTCTCTTTCTGGTGTCTCTATGTTCCTTTTCCCCTGCTTTCTTGTTCAAGTGAAAACCCATCTGATCATTATTCCTAATATGTCACTCAAACAACTTTAGTGGGGATTCATGGGAAATCAGGCCGTAAAATTAAATCCAAAAGGATTTGTCTCCTCTGATGTTCACAGGCCACTTGATCAAACAGATCTGCACAGAAGGGGCCTGAAAGGGTCTTAATTTGAACCCTCAAAGAGCACATTTTTATTTGGGCACAAATGCTTAGCTAAAATAATTTTCATGTATTGCACAATCCTCATTTTGTTTGACTTAATCTAAGTTATTCAGAAGTACTTGTTGCAACAGACAATACACTTCTTCTGTGTTTTTATTTCTGAATTCAAATTCATTTTTCAGAGGGTGTGAAGTAAAAAATGTCAGGGTGATACAACCGTCCTGATATAATAATGAAGAAAAAGCCTAATTTAAAAAAAATAGTTATTTAAAAGAAAAAAAACATTCAAAAGTTTGGGGTATGAAAGGTTTTTTTTTTTTAAAGAAGTCTCTTATGCTCACCAGGGGTGCAATTAATTGATTAAAATACAGTACAAGTAGTAATATTGTAAATAATGCTGTCAAACGATTAATCGCGATTAATCGCATACAATTTTTTTTTTGGTTTACATCATATATGTGTGTACAATGTACATTTATTATGTTTATATAAATACATACGCATACAGTATATATGTAAAAAAAATTTTTTACATGTATATATTTATATAATTTATATTATATATAGGTATATTTAAAATCTAAACATAACTTATTTTTCTTAAATATTTACAAGCATTTGTTCTCTTATATATACATAATAAATATACGCAGTACACACACATATATTATGTAAACAAAAACTCTTATTTTGGATGTGATTAATCGCGATTAATCGTTTGACAGCACTAACTGTAAAATATTATTACAATTTTAGGACTGTTGTCTTTTTTTTTTTTTTAATTTAATTAAATTTTTTTTACATTTTTCAAATGTAATTTGTTTTTATAATACTTCATTCTTCTTGTGTAGCAAATCAGAGTGATGTCTGAACAATCATGTGACCCGATTGTTCAGAAATCACTCTGATTTGCTACACAAGAAACATTTTATTATTATCAGTGTTGAAAACAGTTGTGCTGCTTAATGTATATACACTTGCTTAAGCTGTATGTCGTAAAAAGCCTGACATTTCCTATCACACAATAGATTTTGTGACTAATAGCTTTTTTTTTTCTGTGTACATTTAAATTTGATTAACACTGTGGTTGATGATAGATTGTGT
>SCHK01263080.1:2577-12854 GCA_004124795.1 Poropuntius huangchuchieni
TTAGATAGGACTTGGTCTTGGATGCCCGAAATAGTTGCCAGGAGCTGCTGCAAATATGGCCGCCGGGTGAACAAACTTTCCTTGAAATGGACTTTGCCTGAAATCAATCACATCTGTAGTCCAAAACATTATCTGTTAGTGGTAGAGCATTTCAAATCATTCACATATGAGATGCTGTGACTGTTAGGATGCTCCATCAGAAGGCAGCTGTTTGTAGAGGACAGGAAGGCAGCTCGCTAGGTTTAAGAACAGAGCTAAAGTGTGCATATTTAAAGTGTCCTCTGTCTCTGCGGCCATGCATTTTTAATGTCTGCTTCTGTCACAGTAAGTAATTGGTGGACAGAGGGGTTGAATCGAGACACAAGAGACCTTTTCAGTGCACTTTAAAGAGCTTAACTGATTTTAAAACTTAACACGATTGTCAAAATATGTAGCCGACAGAGAAGCTTTTTAAGCTGTTATGGAAGTTTACAGTTTTATGGTTCCAAAAATGTTCATGCCTTCCCAAACCCATATGATGCTGTTTTAGGTCATTGTGTCATGTCGATTTAACAATGTTTGGATATTAGTAGTGGTTTATTATTTATTAATTTATTTATTTTAGAATTTATGGACTTAATTTATGGAAAAATCTGATATTTTACGCAAGAAAGCTTTGAGAAAGATCTTTTCCTCTACAGTTCCACAGAAAAATAACAGCACTGAACATCATAAGCGTAAGTAACTAATGGCAATTTATGGATGAACTTTCCGTTTAAAGACTGTAAACGCTCAGTTTCTACTTTGGTCTCGAACAATATGTGATCAAATAAATGTTTTATACACTGACACTGGAAAATAAGTGTTTATTGCGCACTTTGTCTTACTCTCTGTCCCTTGATTTGCGAAATCAGCTTAAAGCAGTTTCTGTGACTTGGCCTCCTTGTTGCTAAGCAATAGCAGAGCAGTGAAAACGAGCATTTGGAAGATCGCAGACCACTGCGACGGCAGCACTTTATCTCGGCTCAAACCATGCCTGCAGCTCTGCATCTGTTCACGATTCGTTTCAGTTGCGCTCAGACCTCGTCCAAAAAGATTTCTGATGTGTGTGTGTGTGTGTGTGAGACTTTTTCCAGGCAGGGTTCGAGTGGCCTACCAGGTGGATGCTCCTGTTTGCCAGGTGGGGTTCCCACTGTCACAACCTCAACTCTTTCAGTTAGAGAAACCAGAGAGATAGCAGGAGCGATAAAGAGGGCAACCCCGATCCCTCCCCCGCAATATGAGACAGGTGCGTGAGAACCAGAAAAAAAGGTTTTGTGGGGCAGCAACAGTCTCTTCCAGGTGATAAAGTTAAGAAAGCGGTTTCTTCAAACTGTTGCTGTGCTCCAGGCTGCCTGCCAGATTCATGGGGCTTTTTGAAAGGGCCTGTTCTGCATCTTCAAAAATGCAAAACTCAATCATATCCCTAATAGCACATTAATAAGCTGTTTAAGTTTTGATTATCCATTAATTAAATTAAGGATTTATCAAGGACACGCTGGTCTGTGCATAATAAGGAATTGAGGCGAATGGGAAAAAGAAAGTCTCTTTGGGATGAAGTAACTTGGCATTATCCAGTGCTAGTTGTGCAGATCGAGTTTTAGATATATAATATATTTGGAAACTTTAATGAATGCGATTTGAAAAAACAAACAAACAAAAAAAACAGTTAATGTCCAGTTCCAGTTAAATGTGGAAATGTTGATAAAATAGAATTTGTGTGTGTATAATGTTTTTATTTTACTATTATTACTATCATTATTTATTTATTTATTGTTATTTTTGGATAACCGATATGATGACTGATATAATATGCATTTCTAGACTTGACTCAATACAAAGATATCCAAATATATACTGAAAATATTGAAGTAAAAAAACAATATTATACAATAATGTAAAGTCATTAAATCAATAATATGAAATTCTGCAATATATATAATATATTTATTTTTTTATTTAAATACATTTTTATTATTTAAATAAATGTATTTTATGTGTGTATAGTAATTAAAACGGAGTATTTCATAATATTTTACACACACACACACACACACACACACACACACAGACAGTGTGTGTACACTGCACTAAGTAAGAGCCTTCCAAAAAAATTTAATAAAAATACACACACACATGGCTGTGTGTATTTATTTTTATTTTTGGAAGGCTCTTTTCTCAATGCAGTTTTTTTAGGCTATATTATTGAGATGACTGTGATGATGATTCAAAAGAATTTGTTGCGCTCATCATCAATGCATGTTCGTATACATACACACACACACACACACACATATATATATATATATATATATATATATATAAAACATGCATTGATGAATCATGCAAGGACATGAATCAGGGACGTATCTAAAAATAGTAAATAGGCCAATTTTATTTTCACATTGTCTTTAAAGCAATTTCTTTTTAACACGGGTGAGAAGAACTAAGTGTGACATTACCTTCCGCGACCCCTATGTGATTGACTTTCCCGAATCATTGAGCATATGCTAATTTACTGGCTTGTCCGGTCAGTATCACAACCAGTGTCCAGTAACTGTTGCTTTAATTGAACATGCCAATCATTTCTAAATTGCTCGAGCAAATCGGACCCAGCGAGCCTTTCTGCACTCTGCGTTTTCTTCCTTTTTAACTTTTATTTCTGAGTGCCTGTGTTCTCCCCCTGATTAAAGCTGTCGTTCAGCATCCTCTTGAGTGTTCTTGGCAGCCGTATGTGTTTTTTGAGTGAGACGTGGGCTATATTCTTTCAGCGTTTCTCTCCTGAGGGTGTCACTGTTGTGTTGCTAGTTGGTCTCAAGACTGTTCTTGTCTGTCTTCCAGGAGCATCATCTGCAGTTGAGCACAACCCACAGCAACACACACTGCATATTTACATAGATCTACATAAAGAGAACATATATACTAGCTTTCTACACATGAAATGACAGATAATTTGTAATGAAACCATTTTTTAATTCAATTTAAATGGAAAAAATTAACTTAGTTTTATGCATTACTAAGTTTTCTTGAGTTACAGGTGTTTTCCAAGATCTATGCTGTACCAAAATATTTTTTGAAGCTAAATAAAACAAGAAGGTTATTGGAGTAGCCACATTTTACAAGAAAATACTATTACAGCTTTTCTACTTCAGAATTAAATTCAATGTATTACTTGCCATTTCTTGGTAATTGTGAAATTTACTAGCAATTTCTTGGTGAAAATTGTTTCTGTTTTTACAATATACAATACACCTATTTTTCTGTGTGAAAGTAAGCTATTTCCTGTAATTTACAAGTCTTTTTTTATTTAGTTATTTAGTTAAATAGCTAAAAGAATAACAAAGTGCAGTAAATGTTCTACAAACCAGGGTATTTATGATTACTGTAATAAAAAATAATTTGATAACAAATAGTTTGCACTATCAAGCACCATAACAGACTATTTTGTACAGCTAAAATAGCATCTGGAAGCAGCTTACACTTCATTCAAGTTAAAGATGGCTGCACTCACTCTTACATTAAAAATAAAGTGGATAATAGCTAGAAAAAGCTAACTGTTAGCATTCCCATTCATCTTAACGGAAGTTGCTCAACTAGGGCTTGATTTAAAAACTCAGACGTCTGGCAACTTTGACCCCTTAACCTTGTGTTTTTAGAAGGCNTGCTTGATTTAAAAACTCGGACATCTGGCAACTTTGACCCCTTAACCTTGTGTTTTTAGAAGGCTACTTATGATACAACAATCCCCACTACTTCTTCAAGTAGATGCTAACTAGCTAACAACACTTGCTGCTTCAGCTAGATGATAACTAGCGAAAACATGCTGCATTTCTAAATGAGGTGATTATTGTAGATATTCTATATTAAAAGTACTTGCTAATGAGACTGTCAAAGTAAAATGGCTCTTAAAATGTTGGCTTTTATGTGGGGGAAAAACAGCTAAAAAGCTAGCCTATAGACACAAATGGAAATGATTGGTCATTGTGAGGGAATTGTTTTGTGTGTCACTGAGTACTACTGTTATTTGACCACATAAATGATAAATGCCAGTTTATGAAAGGTATACAGCAAGCATCTCTTACGAAAATTAACTATTAACCATGGTTTTTGGGCGTATTGATTACCATTGATTACCATTTCTCCATTGAAAATGAACTGGAACTGCAGTTATCACGTAGCATGTAAAACAACCTTAACTGTAAACACATGAAACTACTGTAAAATGTGCCTTTGCCGGTCTTAGTTTTGCTAAGCTGTTGAAAATCAACCATCCAGGGCTAATCAGGTCAGTACAGAAGGCTTTAAAATTTGTGCCGCCCAACAAATCCATATAACATATAAATGCTTCCTCTGGGGCCTTGACTAGCGTTCAGTGCCCTTGATGAATCGTACCATTGCTGAACATACGGAGTACACCTCAGGAAAATCTGCTGGCAGGAGCTTATTCGTCTGAAAATTCACTCCGATAAGACGGCCGGCTAGTGGGCAGCCCGGTAGCACTGCTGGAACATTAATTCAGACAGATGCAGACACCAAAGGTTCAATCCCCTTCCATTTTCTGCCTTATTCTTCCGCAGAGCTGAAGGATGTGGAGCCTGCTGGGTATGGAATGGACGCCATTTGCATCCATGCACTGGATGAAATCACATTTAGATGCTAATTACTTACATACCGAAGGGTGCTGGTGTGTACATGTGTATGCCAGTGTTGAGGAGTTACAAACTAAAAGTGTCACTAACTTTAAAGGAATAGTTCACTCCAAACTGAATATTCAAAATCACGTTGTTCTAAACCAGTATATTCACTTTTAAATGACCTACTGCTTTCAGTACATTTTTAATTATGTGACAGCATATGTTATGAAGCTTTTCTAGTAACAGAACAGCAAAGGAACTTGTTGGAAAACAAAACTGATACTGGATGACAGCTGTCTAATAGGCTACACTAAACAGTTGAGTACATAGTTTGAATGTAAGTGTATGGTACTGTATGTCATTAGTCAACCAGCCTGCTCTTAGCTGGTCATCAGGTTGGATTTAGAGAGATTAAACTTATTTTTATTAATTTATTTTGTTTTGCTGCAAATTCTATTTCAGTGTGTTTTATTAGGTATTTTTAAAGACAAAACACTCAAAATAGACAATTTACTTTAATAATGATAGATTGGTGCACAGTATTGGAGATTTATTTAAATATTTATTAATATTATAATAAAACTAAATAGCCATTTAGACACCATTAGCGCATGTTAGCATCTTTATTTTGGCTTATTATTGTCATTCAATCAATTCACAATGTGTAAAACCAGGTTCAAATGTGATTTTTCCACTTTAAATATCGCATTTCACTCAGAAATGCACAAATGTTACATTGTAAAAGTAAAGTGGGTTGCAAATGACAGTCTAATTGTTCTGATATTTAAGAAATGCTAGCAAACAACTAGCAATGTAGTGAGCTACATTTTAGTAGCTTCTATCTTACTTTAAAGTGTAGCTTAGCAAGATATAATTTTAATATTGCTTTCCAAATGGAGTGGAGGAAACAAACCCCAAATTATCATTAGCATATCTGAACTTCAGGTTCCATTGTCCCAATTCAATGTTTTTTAAAATTGTGTTTTTTGGTTAAATGCCAAATATGGTCTGCGGCTAGCACAAGCTCAGGATATTTTCATGGTTTATTCTACAACATAAAACATGTCAGTAATACCCCTTTGTGTGTGTGTGTGTGTGTGTGTGTGTGTGTGTGTGTTTTAAAAGCTTTTACTTGTCTTGAAAATGGTGGTTGGTAATAAGTGGATAAATAAAACTACAGAGGTTGTCAGGGACATTAAACGTCATCACAATTAAACAAGTAAACTCAATCTACTCGTGACTGGTTTTGATTACATCACACTCTTACAAACTATTCTAAAACAAACTTTACAACTTGTGCATTTTAAATAATGATTGAAAGTGTGTGTAGTTTGTTTATCATGTGCAGCCTTAGCTTGTTACTTCTACTGACTGTATTTAGCCTTCAGAACTCATAGAAGTTAATTTGTGAAGATTATCTCAAATGAACACAACATTTTGTTGATCAGAGTGCTTATTTTCTGCAGCAATCTTAAAACCAATGGAAAAATTCCATTGGTGTTTTCTTGAAGAAACCAGGGTGATTCTGAACCCAGGTGAACTTCTGAGTTGGCCTGCAAAAATGCATCTTCCCTGCAGCACTCTACTAGTGTGAACAAGAGCAATGTGCCTTGTGCTAAGACCAAAGCGTCTTGAAAAGTAAGAAAAGTATCAGCGCACAGGGATTGTGTACTGTCGTGACTTTCACGCCTTTGCCAATCTGCCACCATGAATAAATAATCTGCCAGGAACGTCAGGGAAGACAAAACTCGCCTGGCTCAAGGTTGAGTGCACTCCTGAACGGCGATATTGAGGGTCTTGGAAGAACAATGACTAAATTAACAGTGCAGCCTTTGAGTATTCTATTTTTTTTTCATCTTCTCCTCACTGCATTATTGCAGTAATGGCTCTTGGTGCCAAAGCCCTTGATGGATTCCTGTGGGAGAGCTTGGATTAATGGAACGGCGGTGCTGAGATTTATGCCGGTTTCCTTTCATCAGGTTTTACAGTGGAGGAAAACAGGAGTTAACACTGTCTGTGTGTTATTCGATTGTATTCCGCCATACGCGTCTCCACGCCTGTGTCCGGCGCTCAGGTTGCATTGATTTACAACAGGCGAAATCACGGCGCAATAAAAGCCTTTGATAATAAAGCATCATGCCGCAGGGGAGAGAGAAAGAGAGTGAGCGAAAGACAGACGAGAGATAGAGGAAGGGAAGGGCTGATGATCTCCAAAGCAGTTTATGTAAATTCTCTCTCATCCCCCTCAGGGTTGGCAGTCACCTTGCCAAGGCCCAGTTAGGCGGCGTTGGCCTGGCCGCCTTCACGCGGCCGCCCTCCACAGTTGGAAAGAGAGCGACATGGGGGCTCAGCACCTCCGTGAGCTGGGATTTGGTGCCGGATCAGTCCTTGTGAGCCGGGGGAATGCGTCACGCAGCATGTGGCGAGCTTCCGAAACTCACTTTCTCCCTTGTTCTCGCCACTTCCTCGCAGTCTCAAAGTGAAGGGATGACTTTGGGGAAACCGTAAAGTTTGAAAACCTTTGAGTTCGGGGTAAAAACAGACAATGTAATCTTGAAGAACCATGCAAAAGCACATCAAAATAAATCCTGTAAAAGATAAAGTCTCGGTGGCATTTGCTCAGCGGCTACGGGACAGTCTCACATCTCCATCCTGAAGACAACACAAAGTGCTTTTTGGTTTTTCATTGGTTTGTTGACCTGTTTCGACCAAACAGAACTTTTATGATGAAGGAAGGCCAATGAAATATGGGCTGAAGGGGTTTGTAGCTTCTGAAGTGCATTCGCATGTCTCATTTTTGCAGGTTTTACATCTGAAGAAATGAGTACTTTGACAAATGTTTAAAATGATGTAAACATAAAATGAAGGCATTTTGAAGATGTCATAAAATGAAGACAAATCAGTGTCCTAGATAAAGCCATTTTATTTTACATTGTGGAGGGACTTAATAATTACCGATAATTAAATATTTATAATTTATAATAATATTAAATATTGGCTTATATTATAGTAGATGTTTTACCATGTGCACAAATTCAAAGTGTTCTTAAAATATGAAAAATTTTGTATTATTCTATTAATAATTTATACATTTTATATAATGATTGTATTTTATATAGACTGTAAAAAACTGTTGTCAGAATTTTACCGGAAAAAATACAGTTGCAATGTTTTAGGGTTTACAGATTTAAGTTAAACAATGTATTTCTTTAACTGATGTAATTAAGTTAATATTGAAGTTCTGAAGTCTGTTTTGTACCTACACTGATAACTATCAAAATCAGGTGGTGATGAGAAAGTCATATGATGAACTAAAGCTCACCCCAAGCAGCTTTTCCACAAGCTGAGAAGGCCAATACTAACATATATATATATATAGAAGGTGCACAATGTCATTCACAAAGACACTAAACACCATCATGGTGAGACTCATTAAACTGAAATATGCAATAAACATTGATTTAACAACATTAGATGTAACATACAACCCTAATAAACTTAACTAACAATAAAAAACTAAGAAGAAACATAGTTAATTCAAAGAAAAAAGCATCAAATTTGAAATGCAATGCAAGGAATTCTAGGAACGTCAATTTACGTTTTTTTCCCTGTGAATTTTACATTCTTTTTCACTTCCAAAATCGGTATTTTTACTGTAAAATTGTCAACAATATCTATTACAGTTTTTCACTGTATCTTTCACTGGTTCTTACTGTAGCATTTTCACAGTTTAATTTATATTACTCTTGTATTTATTATTTATTATTTTCTTGCAAAACATAGCATGTATTTAAACATAAACCCGTTTTTAGTAAATGAGAGCAAGATAAACATCTTATCTACAGTACCTTTTTCTACATCTTTCTATATACCTGTATTCTTTAATTTTCTTCAAGCAGATGCTAACGTCTCGCTGTTTCAGGGTCACACATCCCACTTATTCATGTCACAATTATTAAACAGCATAATGTCTGTTATAGACCTCATGAAAGCAAAGGGCAGAAAAATTGCATCCAGTTCAGTGATATGTATCAGCTGCATATATAATCTCTTGGGTCCCTAGTGGTGAGTCGAGGGGCGCCGTAGCTCACAGGAAATGAGAGCAGGTACTTTTTCATTTCCCTACTTCAGCAGTCCCCTCCTCCAAACTCAATACGGGCCGTGTTCAGCCCGGCCCTTCGATTAGATCTCGCTGTGCTGGTCCCATCGAGGTGGGACCGACTCTGTAATCACATATCTAATCTGTGTCATATATTTTATATGTGTATGTAATATCTGTTTGTAAATGCCAGGCTCACAGACTGCATGATTGAGATCCTGGCCGAGAGGACGCCTGGGTGATTGATTCCTGCCCTCGCTATGGCGACTGAATGATTGGACGAGATGATTGACAGTTGAGGGGTTTTAAAAGGGCTGGATCTGAATGATGGGAGAATGGGAGGGATGAAATTGCGTCAGGCTGAGAGAAAGAGAGAATCATACTACATACTCTCCTCTTTGTGCTTACATCATTCCCCCCCCCCCCCCCTTCTTTCTTTCCTTAATTAACTGGCTGTTTCTCTCGTTCTCCCACATGGTATCCGATAGTGCAGAGGCTGAGATGTTCCTCATCTAGTTAAGTAAATATACAGTCCTCAAGTCCCTCGTCCATTGATTCCTCCTTATATCACATGACAAATCCCCTCCGGCTGCTTGCATCCCTCAGAAAGGGGACTGAGGCGGAAAATGAAATATTACCAATTTTCATATCTTAATTTATCATGCGAACACATATCTGTGTGTGTGTGTGTGTGTGGAGAGCCAGAGACACTTATCTTCAATCTCTTTCTTGCTCTGTGTTGGTCTGTGTAACAAAATTTTCAATTTAGCTTCATTAGCATAGCATGCTTCTAGTGCGGTCAAAAAAGAGATAGGGTGTTTCAAGCCTTTCATCAGTACTACAGATCAAAAACATCTGTAAATATTATACTCTTAGATGAAGTTCTGTCATGAAACTCTAGGTGGCGCGGGCTAGTTCTAATATAATCACATCATGCAGCTGATTGGCTTCTTTTCACATCAGCAGCCAATGAGCTTGCGGCTCAACATTCAAATACTTGGCTAGTGCTTGCAGCATGCTTCAGAGACCCTCCACCTTCCCCAGCTCCACCTGTGTAAATCTGCTACGGGGTAATGCCAGAGTAGCACATCTACTTCGCCAAGACCAAACACATTAACATTGTCATGTACATTACCATCCTAAACTCATCAAGAGTTGTCATGACAGAAATGAACATAAATCATCTTTACCTACAGCACAGAGTCGTCCACAAACTGCACACGCAATAAAGAGCTGCTTCGTCGTTGACAAACGTTATAAGACATTTGCATGTTTTGTTTTCTATGATAGATTTAATATCAACCCCATCAAACATTCATTTTGGTTTTTTATATTATAAAATATCCTGTTACTATTTTAGTGTGTGAAACCACTGAATAGGATTCAGTGCATGAATGAAGTGTCTGAATGAATCAAACTGAATCGCAAACAATTTCACACCTTTTTGCAAACCAGTTTGACCGATTGGATCAAAAGAGCATTTTCATTTGCAGATCTGGCATCACTACACTCTAAAAAAAAAAAAA
>SCHK01263207.1:0-10256 GCA_004124795.1 Poropuntius huangchuchieni
TCCTTTGCTGGTTTATACTGGTCCTTAGTTGGTTTAAGATGGTCATATGCTGGTCTTAAGCTGGTTGGACCAGTTTAGGATCAGCACATGACCAGCTAAGGACCAGCTTAAACCAGCATCCCAGTTTCAATACATACCTAACCAGCATATGCTCGTTTTTTAAAGGTATTAGTATCTAAATTATACAATTACCTTTTGAAAAGTTACCGCCCTAATGACAACTTTTGTACTTTTTGTCTGAGAGTGCAGTATGTTATTCTAAATATGCCATTGTCATACAAATGTCAATTTCCTTGAGCCAGAGCGGACGAAAATCAGTTTTTCAGCAGTCACGTGTACAGCAGTCATTCTTCTCTTGTAAAATTACACTTCATATGTAAGTCAATGTAGAGGAGGCATCCCAGCCCAGGTAGTCTACTACATCACCTCCTGAGGCATGGGATATGAAAGATGGTTTTGGGCTGGAAGACAATATTTAACAGGCTATGTACATATAATTTAGCGAAAGTGAATGCTACAGAAGTTATTTTTTAAACACTTTTCATAACAAGAGGGCTCAAATAACTAAATAAGCTTCTTTTTTTTTCTTTTTCATTTTTTGTGCCATTTTCCTGGAACATTTGGATATCATTAGTAACACTTTTTACTTTACAAAAACGTCACCAATTTGCAGACTGCATTTAACCTTTAAGACTGCAAAATCTGGTAAAGGGGTTGTAATGTAAGTAAACAGGTTGGACAAGAACAAGTATATCTTGTTGACTTCTGATGTCACGTAGCCCTTGACTGTCTAACATCCTTCTGCTTGGTCCTTGCATGGTTTAATGTGCATTTAAACTTTCATTTTGGTGGGCGTAAAAGGCAAAACTTTTTTTTCCTGTTTTTAAAGAGCAGGCTACCTATAGCTTAATTTAAAAAGAGATACCACTTCAAAACTTATGTTTCTCATGATGGTTTATAGCAATTTGTTAAAAAAACAAACAAACAAACAAACCCTTAGTTTCTTGGTGATTTTGTTATGAAAGTCAAATTGTAACAGTAAATTCTGAACAGGTCAAATATTGCTACATATGTCTTAAAATAAGCCCACATTTCTACATGTTTTAGTTTCTTGTTGGATTGAAGAAATCCTACAAATGTGAAACTACGAAGTAACAACAAATCAAAAGAAATCTCTTTTTTTTCTAGAGCTAAATTAAATTATTATGAGAGTAAAAAAAAGAGTGAGAAAAGAAACTGACATTTTCAAGCGTTGCCAGTGCTCTAACTGCACATTTAATAAAAAACAAACTCAAAATCTGACAGATCTGAAATCCACAAAAAAGTAACAGGTTGTAACCAGACATCACACTTCAAAAAAGATATACTGATAGACAGATCTTTAAAAAAAGAGCGACAATAGAAACTGTCACTTTGAATTGTTACAGTCAAATAGCAGTACATTTGGTTCATTTGTGCTGTTCAAATAAAACTACAAGGTTGTGGAAAACACATTGTTCATTGTTTTCCTAACAGTAGATGTGTGCCGAAAGCACTGAAATTTACTAAAAAGGAATGTAGAACTGAAGAATATTCCATTCCTCAGAACAGATGAGGCCCCATGAGTCCATTCATGTGTGTAGGTTGCCTGCCTGTTTTGCATTTTTCTCTATGACAACATTCAGACAACATTCTCTATGTCATTCAGACCATACCACACTCACTCACACCACCTGAATATGACTGTTTCTGCTATGGGAGGAGAGAGAAAAGCAGTTCTCGGAAAAGCAAACTCCCTCAAATAAAAAACAGACTAATCAAATCATCTGCAGACGCAAAACTTGGATTTGCTCCAGGTCCTTATTAATCCTTACAGACTCCACACTGGCTTCTCAGAGACTGGATATTATAAATTTAGACACCCTTTAAAAAAAATTATTAAAAAAAGGAAGGCTTTTTATGACCCCTTTAATAATTTTAGAAATAAATTTCCACCTTTGTCAAAGAACATGATGTCCTGTAAGAAGAAAAGGAAAGAAAAAGAGAGATCAGTCCAAACAAGAATCATTACTATATATTTTAATACACCTGTATACTGTTGATATTTTCTTAACTGATGTAATTTCAAAATATATAGTGCCTAGTCTAAATAACTTTCAAACCAGCTAAAAATATCAGCTCTGAATTAACTTTCCTGGCATACAATATATACAGCTGAACTGTGAATTGCTTGGCTTAATACTCACAATAAGAAGGCAAGCACCCAAAAGTACAGTCTTCATTTTAACATCCATGTCCAGAGGGAACTGGATACAAAAGTTGCTGGCGTCACTGATGCATTTCTTTAATAAACCACTCCGTTGTTTTGTGATTCGACCAATAGACTGTTCACCAATTATGCCTTTTACCTAAAGACAGACCTTCTTAGTGGTGAAAAAGACATGTCCGAACATCAAATGCTAAACACCATAAAAAACCTTTAAACTCATCTTGCCTGAAATAAACGTTACCTCAAAGTCAATGTCACCACAGCATTTTAATGGAATGAAGGGTCCCTGGATCTTCAGTAGCTCCTCATTATTGGGGCCCAGGATAGAGAATTTTGGTAAAAAGGACCAATGCTGTTTCACATAGCCTATGATTACTCCAGGGGGAGCCTGTACCTCAATCTAAGGGTGGAAAATGCACATCAATTAATAAACAAGAAAAGAAGGTATGTCAAAAGATGTGCAATAAGCAGACAACCTCATTTATAAGGTACCTTACAGTGACAGGTGCCTTAAGAGCACTGAATAGAAACTTTCTTAATAGGAATGGCAAATCCTGCTCCACTCTAAGTAATTTAAGTGTACATTTAAAAAGAGTGACAGCAAAAAATTCTAGAGTATGGAATATTAAACAGTGAATCGAATAACTCAAATAGTGATAGATACATGATAGACATGTGCCTAAGAAGCATGTAAACACACAGCTAAAAATAGAGAAGTCCATCTCATGCTAAATCAGTTTAACCCCCGTACCGCAGTCCCATAAAAAGAATAAGCTCAAATCCCTGCACAGCTGCTTGCAAGCATGTTCTTCAAAACTAATCATATCACATTCTATATTTGAAATTACCCCTTCAGATTGCTATTCTCAACCTTTGCAGAATTAGGGGAAAAAAGGAAAATCGTGTGGGTCTACAAAGTTTTTTTTTTTTTTTAAAGAGTCAACCAAAATTGATGAAACAGCTTCAAACTTGCTTGTGAGCAGCTCAATCCCTCACTAAACCATCAGTCATTTTTTTTTTTTTTAAATATATAGGAAATATAGGTCTTTGAGAATTGTGTCTCTATGAACATCCCTTCATTATAGCACATATAGCTGTGACTATTTTTTGGTCTGAATCCCAGCATGTTGGAGCTCCTTTCAACATTTGTGTTAAAATGTTTTATTTAGCCTTGACAGGACTGATAAAGTCTGCTCTACCTCTTGCAAGAAGCAGCGCATTGGTCTGTGCAACTGAATGACCTCTTGGTCCATGTTGTCCTTAATATGCATTTTAAAACCGTGTGCTGGACCAAAGAAATTGCGTATAAAGCAGTCACTGTCCTCTTTGGCGTGGTAGATCTCTTGTCCGATGCTGTTCTTGATCTCATACTGGTTGTTGGTCTCAAAGCCAGTGAATACTGTAGACAAGTATGATCAAGGTTTGTCAGATTAAAATATCTCTTGGGTTTAAACATAGTCAAAGTATGTCATCTTTATAGTGTTAACAGAAATGCTTTCAAGCCTCGTCAGTGCTATAACTGCACATACGTAATAAAAAACAAACAAGAAAGGACTAAGAGAAGAAGACTCACTCTCTATACACTCCATTTTTTGGTGAATAAGTATCTGATCGATCTGAAATGCACAAAAAAAAAACAGGTTGTAACCAGACATCACACTTCCAAAAAGATATATTGATAGACAGATAAAGCCCACCTGAGCGAGGTACTCGAGACCGGGTGGTACTCCAAAAAGTTGAACTGCTGGTGGAACTGCAGGTGCTAGAGACATTTGTGAAGATGACAGAGATACACCATCATTAGCCTTGCATTGTCTTTACAGCGTTAATGTTCATTAAGTACTTCCAAACTATTCAACAAAGTACATAGGAAAATATTTACTTAATAGTTTTAAGCAGTACAAATTGAGCTGTTTAGCCTGTTCATAACTGATTTGATTTTATGTTGTTAATCCTAATTTGCTTCCATCTTTAAAAGAAGTAACATTTGCTTATCTAAATATTATATAACACTCTTTGCTTACCTGCATATGGCTGAGCCTGGTGTGGTGCTGGATTGTTTAGATCAGACTGTTTCAAGACTGACTGAACTGGAGGTGGCTGATTCACTGAACTAAGACCTATAACTTCTGACTGAGGCATGGGATTCGAAAAGTTGTTTTGGATGGGATGACCTAGTTTAAGACAATAATAAACATTTTTGATTTTACTGATGTGTGTCCTTATTTGTATTGAGGTTCTCCTGTGTTCCTAGATCATTAATTGAACTGACAAAAAAAAGACAGTGAAGAACATTTGAAAATGTTAACTTTTATCGTATATGAGAAAAAGGCCATTGTTTTGTTTGAAAATATCATTCACATACACATTTATTCTTTTTACCTGCACATGACTGAATCTGGTGAGGTGTTGGACTATACTGATTCATGACTGTGTGAACTGGAGGTGGATGATTGCCTGGCTGGAGCCCTGCAGCTGGAGGAACCTGGCCAGGTACTCCATAACCTCCCACAGGATAGGCGGATATGTGCTGTCCTGGCTGAGGCATTTGGACTGGACAGCCAATTTTAAAACAATAATCAACAATGTGTGAAAACCATGACATTTTTAGTTTGAATAATCTAGTTAATTTTACCAATAATAACATTTTTAGAACATTTCAATATCCAAATATTTCACATTTCTCAAATACATCTTTAATAATCAATATTATTATTAGCACCTGTATATGACTGAACCTGTTGAGGTGCTGGGTTAATCGGACTAGATGGATTCATGACTGTCTGAACTGGAAATGGTTGATTCTGTGGCTGGAACCCTGCAGCTGCAGGAACTGCGGTCTGAGGTATGGCATTTGGAGGGTAGTTTTGGACTGGATAGCCTAGTTTAAGACAATAATCAATAAAGTCTGAAAGCCATGAACCTTTTAGATTTAATAATCTATTTAATTTCTTCATGACATTCCAATAATAATACTTTTTAGAACATTTGAACATTAAATATTATTTAACTTCTCAAACATTCTATGTTTACCTGTGTATGACTGAACCTGGTGAGGTACTGGATTATTTGGGCTAGATGGATTCATGACTGTCTGAACCGGAAGTGGTTGATTTTGTGGCTGGAGCCCCATGACTGGAGGAACCGGTCCAGGTCCTGCTGTCTGAGGCATGGCATTTGGAAGGTAGCTTTGGACTGGATAGCCTAGTTTAAGACAAAAATTAAGAGTGAAAGTGAAAACCTTCAGTTAGTATAGGAACATAACATTTCTTCTTTATGTGCCACCATTTGTATTGATGTGATGTTGTATTTGAAAACAAACTTTCATTGTCCATTTTGAAAAACAGAGCCTTTTAGTTAAACATTTGAACATCTAAATGTTATATACATTTATGTTTACCTTTATACGGCTGAATCATGTAAGGCACTGGATTAACTGGAACAGACGGATTCATGACGAGCTGAACGGGGGTTGGTTGATTCTCTGTCTGAAACTCAGCAGGTGGAGGAATCGGATCAGGACCTTAAAGAGAGTGAAAACCTTAAACTTTCCAGTTAGTATAGTAACAAATATTCAAATAAATCACCACTTTTTTATTTATTTGTGTACTGTATGTAATCTGGATTACTAAATAACAGCAAAGTATGTTTATTGCAGCCTAACTGTCAAGTTGTTAAATTTAATTTCCTTCAGACTTTAGAAAATTAAAATAATGTAACATTCAGATATGCTTACACATGCATGTGTGTTCTTCATGATCCTCTAGAGCAACTTCATAAATTGGTTCAGACTGATGCTGAACTGGAAGCGACTGATCATCTGTCTGGAGTGTTTGAGGATTTGGAAGGTCATTTTGGGGTGGACAACCTAGTTTAAGACAAAATTAAATAAAGAGAGAAAAAAAACTTTTTTTTTGGATCATTCATTCATCACTAGGTGCCGTTTTTGGAGCGTTAAAACCTCACAAACTGCAGATCACTGCAGACTGGTGTCACGCAAAGGAGGGGTTTGGAAAAATGAATCGACGAATGAATCGTTTGGGAGTCGTTGAGCAAATAAGGTAAAAATAAATGCATATTATAAGAATATGAAAGTGTTTTTTGATCTCGCATGCATGTCAACCTGTTGTCGTTGACTCCCAAAACCAAAATATGAACCTTTCATAACCCATAATAGAGGCACTTTAAAGTGTCAAAAAACACTTTCATTTTCTTATAATATGCATTTATTTTTACCTTCTTTTCTCAAGGACTTCAAAACGATTTTGGTTTTCAGTTGGTTTTTGTAGACAGTCTAGTTTTAGACAATATTCGATAAAACTGCATCACTCTGGCATCGATTTTCTTGTGGTCTTAATCATTGAATGACCAGACATCTCTTGAGTTTCAGATCACGGACATCCATCTTCACAGTCTTCACAAATGTGAAAGAGATTTGAGTGCCAAAGTGGGCGATAAGATTTTCAGTGAACAACCACTTCAATTTTGTTTGTTCATCCAACAAAGCTGTCATAGGACCTACTTTTAGGATCAAATATTTAAAAAAAAAAAATGCTTGGTAGTTTCTATAGGACTGTTTTAGACCCTACTCTGATGTAGGAGCTAATTTAGTTCCTCCAAACAGAACTAAAACCATTCCTAGTTCCTGCAGAGTGAACACGCTAAAAAGTGTGAACTCACTAGGAACTATGAAGAGGTTCCTCCCGTGCAAAAGCCCCTAACACCTTTTCTGCTCATCTTGTTGGTTAAAAATTTATATTATAGATATTCAGTGAGGCATATGCATATACAGCAAAGAAAACAAGAAAAAAAGTAAGCTTAGGACACAGACTGTGCGACAAACAAAAAAACATACTCATAACATGTCTATAAAATGTGGTCAAACATGTCATTGCACATTCCATTCCTCCATCTTCTTGATCTAAATTTTTACATTGAAAAAATTATCTAAGGCATTCAAACAAGATAATTCGGTATACAAGATACATCACTTAGTAGTAGAGTGTGTATCACCTGCTATAGAAAAAAAACTGTGATTGTTAACTGAATAATTAATAAGGTCATTTAAATTATTACTATTATACTATTTAAACTAATAAAACTTCTGTACCTGGTTCTGACATGTTGAAGACCTTTTGTTAGAGAAGCAGCACAGCCACTACGGTGATGGAGAAGAAGTAAATGAAGTTTATTGAAGTTGCACACAAAAATGCGTGTCCAGATCATGTCAGAAAGAGAAAGAGCATGATTTCTACCACAGAGATCAAAGGTAATTTATCACTTACCTATCTAAACTCTAAACAAAGGCTTACCTCTTGGGATGCTCCACTAATGAAATGCTCTGTAGAGAACTTCTTTGGGGTTGGAATTATTGTTCAGATGAATGATTTTCTTCAGTTTAACACATGCGCGCATATACCTGTGTTTGTGGCGTTATCCCGAACATATATTTGCGGTTTCTGTTTTGATAGTATCTCCTCCCCTTTTCTTAAATATTTAAGTGAACAACCTAAGAAAGGTGTACCACTTTTTTTTTTTAAAGCTCGTACTGTCTCACACTACCTAGAAGATAAAATGTGACCCAGGAGATTTTAACAAAGTACAACAAGATTCCTAACTTTATATCTATCTAGCTCTTTGTCTTTGAAGGCTCTCACTATTTATGTAATTTATTATGTAATGTTATATACAGTGTTAGTGTAAAATCTTGATTTGTTCAAATCTTATTTTGGTTCAAATTGGATACCCAAAAATGGCTTAATGATTTTCTAATCACTCCTTTATTTGTGATAACTGTGAAATATGAACTCAGGAAAGCAGGTGTAATGTAGGAAAGCAGGTTTTACAGAAACAAGTGAATCTTGTTGACATCACTCTGTTATGTTGAATTTCCAAGCATAATTTAATGCGAATCATGTTAAAATAAACAAATAGCTAAAAATGGATTGTTGAGCTGTCTATTGTAGACACTAATCCTTATGTGTGTGTGTTAAGGCAAGCCATAAGGAGTGTACATTTTTAGTTAATGCTCCTTTCCCAATTTTGCGTAAGAGTGAGAGAGATTATTGTTCTTTAGATTAGGCGTTGTAAAATGGAAAATGATGATTATTTTAGCTTAAGCCTACATTTGAAGTTTTTTTATTTGGTTACGTATTAGGGGTACTGCAGAAATATGTGTACTGCGTGTTTTTATCCTTTTCCTAGATGCAGTAATATAAATCACACAAACCACCAACATAACAGTATTATATATTTATTAAGTACTAATATTGCATGTTATAGAAATAAATACAAACATATACACAAGACGACACATGCATACATATATACTGATTATAAATGGGGAGACCCAAGATAATTGTAACACTACAAGTTGAACAAATTAGTAATTAGCTACTGGGATGTTAAATTTGATTAATGAACTTAATATGTACTTAATTTAAATTGATGCCCATGTTTTCTATTTCTTTTATTGTTACAATTCAACCTGTTAGTGATAAGGAACAACTTTAATTTGCAGCGTACAAATGTGGAAAACTTGTATCAAAGATTGTAATACATAGTGACCAAAACACAGACATTAAACAAAAATCTTTCAACACTCCTCTGTCTGTATATTTTAATATTGTTATACATTCAGTATACTCTCTTATGATACAAGGCCAGTCTCTATATAACCAACCAGAATTTTTTTTTCATATGGTATATAATGACAGACTATTTGCAGATTTTTTTTTTTTATTAATATTGAAATCTATTCATAGGACTTTTTCCTGAATTTCCATGTGCGTTTCATGCTACTTATTGATTAAATTGGCAAATAATTAATATTTAACACCATTCTAAGAATTAAGATTGATTCGTTGAGAGGCTGGTGTTTTAAAAGTTGACAAGTGCCCCCTTTTGGACACTTTTGTCACGCACAGAGCAAAAAAAAAAAAGCTATTGGTAACAAATTGGCATTCAACCTATAGTAACTGGTCTATACACACAGAAGACCATGCAACTACTTGCTTGTTTTTTCCTTTTTTTAACTGTTGCCAGAGTCGGTAACTTGCATGTAACCTCCATCATAATGCATTACTTGGCTGTAGGAACATCTGTATGTTTTAACTAAAATGCATTGCATTTAGCACAATAAAACGGAATTTCCTTCTAAAAGACTGAAAAAAAATATACTTTATGCATGAGATAAGTGGTTGCATGTTATGGTTGCACATTTCTAATTGTAAAAAAAGAAAAATATATTTATAAATGTTAGTTGCTCATACTGCTGTAACAATAATTTGTAATAATTGTAGGCTATGATTGTTTAAAAGGCACCAGTGAAAAGTTACTCATGATACCTCGCCAGTCATTATAAATATTGCTGGTCACCTGAACACTACAAAATGACCTTGAAAGTGTCCCTTGGTTTCATTGCAGTGCCAGCTGTCTGGCTTTGGTTACCTCAGAAAATGCAGGAAATAAAGTCCAGACTCAGATGTCAGCCACAGAATATGAGAATTTCATCAGTGTAAAAAAGACTTGAAAGATGATGTGAATTAGTTGAAAATGTTACTTAAAAAGTAACTTATCAGAAGCTCTAAGAGAATACAGTATTGCGCTGGTTTGTGTCTCCCACTTTTTCAAAGAACATGAAATCCTATAAAAAGAAAAAGAGAACAAAGATCCAACAGTCAGAACAGTCCCCCAACTGACATACTACTGACTACTTTTCAAGTATATGTCAACTTATTCTACTAACCCTAACCTAATGGTCTGCTAAAACTCTAATGACAGCAAGTTTATATATAGTTGCAAAGTTAATTATAGTTAGTAGAATGTCTAATTTGGGCTGTGAAAAGTGTAAACTACAATTTTTATATCAACAGAATATAGTTCATTTTATTTAAAAAAAAAAAAAAAAAAAAGTATAATATATATATATATATATATATTTCTTTATTTATTAAGTATATAAAATATAAATTGAGATTTATACATCATCTGAAAGCTGAATAAGTAA
>SCHK01263240.1:0-13731 GCA_004124795.1 Poropuntius huangchuchieni
GTTGCTGGGTTAAGGGATTGACCTTCAAGCTTACTTTTTTTACAACTTATCCAAAAAAAAAAAAAAAAAAAAAAAACACATGAAATAGTTAAGTTTTCTCAATAGACAGTGTTGTTTTNTACAACTTATCAAAAAAAACAAAAAAAAACAAAAACATGAAATAGTTAAGTTTTCTCAATAGACAGTGTTGTTTTGGACCCCATTGAACTTGGTTTAGAACAAACTGAAGGAGAGTAAATGTTGACAGAATTTTAATTTCTGGGTGAAATTCATCTTTAATCTTTAATTGTTATCAGAGCTGTAAAATACTCTCAAACAGTTAAAATATCTCTGGATAGTGGTTGAAATCGTTTGTCTGTGTGAAGTGATTATGTTAACAACCAAGTGCTAATAAACAATGATAAAATTGTTATAGCCATATAAATCACTCCCCACTCCATCTATCGCTTATAAATTAAACACACTCCCCACAAACCCAAGAACACTCAGACACACACACACTGTGATACTGTGACTTCGAATGAGCTACTAAAAGCAGATTATTGATCAATGAGTGAGAGCAGAAGAGGACAGGAAGGGTGAGAGGAGACGGATTAGATGGTTAATCTCTAGAAAATAAAGAAGCCGCCGCCGGATCATCGACCAGGAATGGATGAGTGGAGGAATGAAGGACCTATACTAATTATCATGTGAGTGAGAATAGCCATGCAGATCTATAAGTCCAGACACTGTCCAATGCCACTTGGGGCAGACTAATGCTAATATTCACTCAGAAATAACAGCAGAGTCAATACACCTCCATTAGTACATAGACACCCCTTAACTCCTCTCCTCTTTTATCTCATGCTCTTTCTCGCTCTCACAAGGCCAAGGAGCCCCTTCTGCACCCGTATAAATTTCACCCCTGTCTCTCTGCTGTTCACACACACAGTCTTACTCACAAGCACGCTAGTCACTCAATTCATTCCCCCATTAGTCTCAAGTTTCAGCACTGCTGTGTGTGGAACATTGATTTTGTCTTTTCTGTCACACTAAGTGAGCAACAGACAGCGGTACTGCAATGGGTCTGAATACAGGTTCTTAGTATGAACACATTTGAAACATCAGACCGTAACTTTGTGGCTTCAGTCGATAGTTGATGGTTTTTCTTTTTGAGAACATCAACATATTCTGTATATGAAAAAATGTGCTAGATTGGTATCCATTGCTGGTCATAACATATTTGTGTAGTAAAAATAGGGATGAAGCTGCAAAAACTCAAGTCACCAAAAAATACTTTTATCACATTTTGTTAAATAGATATAGAACGTTATTACAATAAATAATTGAAATATACATGTCAAAACAAAAATCAATAAAATGTAACAATATTAAAAAACATAACATAATACAATATAATATAATATAATTAATATAATATAATTGTAAAAAAAAAATCCAATTAAACTTAAAAAGTTCACTTTTCATTTCAACTTAAAATATATTAAACTGACTTAAAAATTAAGAGGTTAAACTTACTTAAAAAGTTAAATCTCATATAACAAAAAAAAGTCTGAAAATTGGTTAAATTATTGGGGGTTTTTTTGTTTGTTTTTTTTACAGTGTATCCAATGCATATATTTAGATAATATGTTTTTGAAAGATGTCATTTNNNNTTTTTTTTTTTTTTTTTTTTTACAGTGTATCCTATGCATATATTTAGATAATATGTTTTTGAAAGATGTCATTTTTGTTTTGTTTCATAAAGTTTGTCTTGACACTGACAAGCCAACTTGTTCATGCTCACTTGACATTTTTATACATCAGTGTGTTATCTATCAAACTAATTATGAATATTAAAAATCTAAGTGCACTGAACATTTGGATGATGTCATGTCATTTCCTGAAATATTTGGTGGAACCTAATGCATAAATCAGACACCCGAGCTCCCCAGATAGTCTAAACACATTTAGCTTTTCACCCTCTCCACTTTCAACTAACACACACACACGTGCACGTAGTACCAGATAACTTTCAATCAGACAGAGAAGCTGTGCTGCTGGTGTTCATACACACGTGCTCCTCTCTCTCTGTCTCACTCTTCTGCCTCACTGATCTTCTTTTCCAAAAGGCTCATTGTCCACTAACCCCCATTCAATTTCCTTAAGCGCCAAGCATCGCCCAGGCCACAGAAGTCTACTAAATTAGTAGATCAATAAGCTATCTGAAACTCTTTAGGGGGTATTGAAAAGCCCTGTTCTCTTCTCCAGTTGCTCGTCCTAACGAATAGGATGTTGTTTATGTTGTAATGTGCTGTGTCATGGAGTTCTTGTTACAAGTGTCCCCCTGGACCACTGGCCACTTCAGGGACTCGCTGGCTCACTCTCAAATTCAAATTCATATTGGTTTATTGGCGTAATAGCCTTTACTTTTTACATATTGCCAAAGCATTGCAGAAAGAAAAATAATGATGAAAAAGCAAAACAATAACAGGAAGCAAAGAAGAATCAAGAAAACAAAGACAAACTGTGTGATTGTGTTATGGGTTGAAATTTAATATTTTTGGGAAGATGATGTCCTGAGGTCTGTCATTTAAAGTTTTTCACAAACAAAATCCTAAATAAACTGATTCTTGTAGGCTAACATAAATTTATTTGTGACAACACTAAATTGAATTAGGCATAGTGAAAGAAAAGTGTTTGTGGGATTGTGGAAATCTACTCTTCTAAATATAATTTACTTCGTATGACTTCGTTATGTAAGTAATATTTTGCTTTGGTCTTAAATGGGTTTAAATCTTAGGTAATAACCAGGATCACGTGATCATGGTAACCCTATCACACCCTTCCCGCACTTTATAGTTGTTTGACGCTTGAATAGTTGTCTTAACTTGTTAATGTATTAAACACAAAGTCAAGTTAATCTTCAATTTAAAAAAAATCTGAGGTAGCCTAATCAGTTTACAATCATTACCGGTTCATAAAACTATCGACGCTCCTGACTTGGTCGTCAAATTTAGCGGCGTTGTGCCGGTCTAAACTGAAGTCTGGATCGAACAGTCGAAGTACCATATTACACGATTCATGTAGGCCATGAGTCAACAAATATGGACGACGAGGCACTGACTGTGGAAAAAAGAACCACTGGATATTATTAGGCTTATTTGACAAGATACAGGCCATACCATAAAAAGGAAGCCGTTTGGAAAAGCCTCACGAAATAAAATAAGGTAGGCCTACGTGTTTAGCGCCGCGTAAAGCGCATTGCGAGTGCTTGCGACAAATTCTGATTGGCTGTGTTTCATTATTCATTGTGTCCCAAAGTGTGCGGTTGCTTGGTTAGGACAAGATGTAACGCTTGACATTGCTGCTAAGTGTGCCTTCGTGTAAGACGAATGGCTTTAGTTCAGTGTTTCTCAACTCCGGTCCTCGGGGCCCGCTGCTCTGCACATTTTGTATGTTTCTGAATCTGACACACTCAATTCAGTTCATGGATCTTTCTCCTAACCAGCTAATGATCTGAATCAGGTGCATTTAATGAAGGAGACACACAAAATGTGCAGAGCAGTGGGCCTCGAGGACCGGAGTTGAGAACCACTGCTTTAGTTTGTCTCGCTTTCTATGTCTAACTCTCTTTTACCTTTATCAGGTCTCTTTTTTCACCATATCTTTCTTTCTTCCTTCACTAAGTATGTTTTGTTATACTGTGCTCTTCTCAACTACATCTTTTTGTTTTGTCCTGTTCTAATGTTATATTTTTCTTATTGTCTTATCCTCCCCCAGCACCAAATTAGGGGCCTTCTGTGCAATGAGTGGTCTTACCCTCAGGCCAGAGACACAACCTCTACTCTCTGTGGACCCCAAACTCCTGCACACGCTCTGTCCGACAAAGTCTGTCAGCCCTTTTTCATCTACTTCAAATCACATTGTCTTCAATTAATTTTGACGGTTGTTTTTGTTATAATTAATCAAAAATTACACCCATTGCTGTGAAGTCAAATATGACGAAGTGTGTGCTTGCATAAGCTTTAAACTCAGTTAATGATTATGATTATTTGATTATTCTCTGTTGATGACTATTTCTTAGAATGGGAAAAAAAATTTACTTGTGGAGGTAAATAGATGTCTGATGCTGCAATATGCTTTGTAGAATTAAGTTAGATTTGTAATAAACTTAAAGCAAAGTTAACATACCTTGAGATCAGTGATCTAGGGAAGTGGTAATCAGTAAAATAAACGGACATTGCGTGCCTATATTATTCAGGGTGCTTTCCTTCAAATCTTCAACTTTTTCTCGTGCTTGCCTTCCAGTTGCCAATGACAACGACCTCTGTTAGAGAACTGAGAAAGGTCTTGAGGTCAAAGTACTTGGAGGACCCCCAGAAACACAGGCCACTTCCTAGTCAGGCAGAACGGTATATACACACACACGCACACAAAAAGTGGAACAATGAAGACAGATGTACAAAGACACAACTACTACCCCCAACTGAGGCTACTTGACCCAGAACTGTGCAGAACAATGTGGACAATGGAAGCTCAATTTGTTCATTCACATTTTTTTTGTATGCATGCTTACCACTGTGGATATAATAGGTAATAATTAATAATAATTATATATATATATATATATATATATAACAATCAAAACCAGGTTTTTTTTATAATGCAAATCTTTAATACATAACATTTCCTTAGTAAAAATTCATTTTGGTTCGATTTGGCAAGTGACTACATAATCACTTCTAAATGGTCAGCCACACCTCTTCCTGTATCAGCTGTCAATCATGCAGACAGCATGTCTGCTTCCAGAGCTCAGGTGCCTTGTGGACTGCTGTTGTCAAGCGCAAGCATCAGAGCACTCGGAAATGTGAGAGTCTCTGGCGGCCGACAGGAGGCCACTTTAGGAGATGCTATCTCAAGGACCCAAACACCCGACACACTCACTAACACACACACACACACACACACACACACACACCTTTATACAGACACTGACACATTTGCACCTATGCGCACACACATAAATGCTCTTGGGTCTACCTGGATGATTCAGCTTAGGTTTTAAGGGTTTGAGGCATCAATTGCATACACAAACATAAGACCAAAACTTGAAAATAGTGTGTTAGCCTCTGTTTCTTTCAGATTGAGTCTTTTTAGAGCGTGGTTATGTCTAATATTTGTAGAGAATAAAATTTAAACCTTAATGTAATGGAGATTGACCTGTGTTTTTAATAGATATCAAAATAACAGAAAAAAATGATTATATATAAAGTGTGTGTAATATATCAGTTTCACATGAAAACATGTGATGTGACTCGTGAAACTCAAAACCATCATTTATTCTACAGTTGAAGGTGCCATCAGTCAATACTATAGTACAGAGACATCCATAACCCGCTGTAGTCATTGATACCCTTAAACCTGTACATATGGCATGTTTGTGTTGTGGCCTCTTTGATCAGGCCTTGGTTTTAATGGATTTTTCTCCTCCTTTTGGCCATGGGACCAGAGAGGGCAAGGATATAAAGTGGAGGGGTGGAAGGTCATTTGAACCTTGTGGTTTTGGAGCAAAGTGCAGGACGACAGAAGGTGTTCTCCCTGTATTGAGACATCACTCTCTCACAGAGACAGGAAGTCTGCTCTCCCCCCTCCCACTTACACAAATACGCAGACTCTAGACCATTAACAGATCCCGTTCGTTAATGGGCAGTATTGTAGCAATTGATGGATGGAGTTAGGTATCCAATACTGAAATCACAGTGATTAGCTTGCCACCCCAGAACCAAATCAGAATCACCCAGCGAGGTGAAAAAATGGCTGAAGCGACAGCATTACTTTACACTGTACACTGCCTAAAGGCCCCAAGTGTTTGGTTACTTCAAAACTTTATATGCAGAAATATTAATGTGTTTATGAGATTGACAGTGGTGGTCATAGAAGTTACTATTGGCCAGTGGTCAAACAGTATGACTTTTTCCATATAGTGCCTTATTCAAAACCACATTTTGATTATGTGGTTACATTATTGATACTAAGCATTCAACCCATTAAGGCTTTATTATATATTAAGACCTATATAAAGTTTGAAGTATTAAGTGTTTTTCCATGTGTGAAATGGTTGCATGCTGTAAAAGAAATACAATGTCACATTATCCAGCAAGTTGTCAAAAGTATCCAAAGTTTTGTTTTCTCCAAAAATTTATTTTTAGCCTTCATTATCTTCCACTTTAAAATCCATGATATATTACACAGCATTCTATTTAATTGAAATCCACATTTACAGTAATGCAGTTTACCTTAATCCATGTTAATAGGCTTAAGTATATAAAGTAACATTTTAGGTTAGCCATGTTTTTCTTCTTTTAAATTTATAAAATTAAACTTTGCATTGCTTTTGTAAAAGTTATGTTTCATACGGTTTGGAAGTGTTCTGTGGGAACTATCATTTCAGTGACAGAAAACATTAAAAACTTTTTATTAATAATCATCCCAAGTTTTTAAAATGCTTAGGCTATTTTGTTTGAGAACCCTGAATAAAGCAAGTCGACACGTTTTATTTTTTCTTACATGTTTAATGTTAAAGTTAATTTGGGTGTATTGTTTATCTTTTAATTTTCTAGAATACATTTTTGAAGTGACATCTCTGTTTTCATATTATTATTATTATTATTATTAACTGAATTGTTTTGCTAATTGCTGCATTCGAGAGTATGCTAAAAAACCGGAATCTGCAATGGTTTGTCCGTGTAAAAGGAGATTATCCTACAGTGTTTTAGCTTGTTTACAAACAACTAATTTTGCTGTTATCTAGGAGCCTGCTGTTAACTATCTTTGCTGTTATTTAATATTTAAGAAAATTAAACAATTAACATTAAGGTAGGCCTAGTCTCTTACCCTTCAAAATATAGCGTCTGTGAACTCTATTGCTTTTCGGATAAGTAGCCTAGCTTTATAAAACTTTAATAATTACTTACCTTACTTACTGGATAACTTATAGTTATTATTATTACTTCAAGAGAGAAAGAATAGCAAGACCTCGTTTGCCACGTTTTCAACTCAGCGGCTGAAAGAATTAATTTAGGTCAAGAATCTGTGAATCACAGAGCTGACGAGCAGGACCCAAATGACAACAGACACCTTCTTAAGTTTCGTTCTTTCAGTGGAAACTGTACCCTGGCCTAACATGACCTCACTAGAAATAAGACTTTGTAACCGTTGTAATGACAAAATTATCCTTTTGACAGTATAGGCCTAACATCACTGTTTAAACTGTTTACCACGCTCGCGTACACGCAAATTATTTAGACAGTTTAGGCCACAAATTAAAAATTTGTAAAATTAAAAAAAAAAAAAGTAGGCTATTACTGTTGAGCTCTCAAAACCGCGTAAATTAATCTCAGTTTAATCTCAGTAATAATGGACAATGAGTAAAGTTTACTCCAAGATTATGACGTGAAACTTGAAGCAGGCTGATTTATAATAAAGCGCTATAAAACTGCATGTAAAATGCACGTTTGCAGAACTTTGTAATGCTCATTTGCACTTTAGTTCACTACACAATACATGTCCGAATTTTATTTTTTAAACCTATTTTCTTCTTCTTCTTTATAACAGAGTTAGAGGATATAGCCAGGTGGAATAAGCCGCCCGTTGGGGTCTGTAACCTTGAGACTTATTCCGAGTATAATAGGCTTGGTCATCGGAATTTGCTTTGTTTTTCCGGTGAGATTTTGTTGGCTTGCCATAGATAATTCCTAAAGAACATGCGACTCTTAACATTGTTAATGAGATTCACGTGTTTAATAAACACCCGTGAGTCTGACCTAGTTTGCAATGATATTTATAACTGATTCAGTAGCCCATCAAAACACTATAACGTTCTTAAGTGGATAAAACCCAACATGTTACTAATACAAAAAAGCCAGGACACAAAAGTTTTCTTTTGAAGCAAGTGTAAAACAGAATATTTAATGACACTCTGGTATTATAGCCTACTTAATTGGCCAGGTTATGCTGAAAACGATAAAAAGGAATAAACATACAAACATGCGTTAAATGTAAAATAACCAATACATTCACTTAAATACGTTTTAATTGCTCATTTTGAAATTAGAGGGCCATTTAAAATACAAATGCATGCATCAATAATCGATCTTTGGCGGAGATGTAATAATAATAATAATAATAATAATGTAAACAGTAAAACATTTGTGTTATAATGTCCTGTCATGTGAAGACAGGGTGATTGGCACTGGCATTTCTGCCAGTATGGCTGCTGACTCTGATACACTGTAATCGGGGTGTAATAGGTGTTATTATTTATATAAAATTTTGTACAGCATACAATAAATAAAATAGGCTTTTGCATAGAAATACAAGCCAGCTTCTTTACTGACCGATAGCTGAACAATGTTCTCAGCAAAACACACAAAAAAAGGCCGATAATGCTTGTTATCAAAATTTGAGTTGGGCCGTGTTGTCGGTTTTTGTTATAAGAGCTACTGCGTCCCCTGTGCGAGGGTCTTTTCTAAGTCATATATCTCCATCAAACAGGCTGAAATACTTGCTGGCGTTTGAGAAATAAAAGTAAGGCGCGCTACCTCCAGGATACACGACTGGTAGAGGCATTGGAAGCATGCACCTCCCGAGCAGATTATTCTCTTTAGTATATAAAGCTGGCAGCGGTACCGTCTTTCCAACATCACTGAAATCGCTAGTCGGTCCCTCCAGTTCAGTAGACAGTTGTCTTTTTAATTTATTCCGTCGATTCTGAAACCAGATTTTGACTTGAGTCTCGGTGAGCTGCAAAGAGTTCGCCAGGCACGCGCGCTCCGCGCTGCTCAGATAGCGTTTCATGTCAAACGTAGATTCCAGTTGGAAGATCTGTCTTTTTGAAAATATAGTGCGCGTTTTCTTTTTCGTCATTAGTTTATTCTTCTTGCCGTTGTTCTTCTGTTGCCCGTCATCGCAGCTGTCTGCGCTCTCGCTGCGCGTGTCGACGGTTTTGAGCGCGTCCACCACAGTCCCATCTCCCTCTCTGTTGACTTTATCTGAAAGCCAGTCAGATGCTATTGATATTCGCTCAAAAATTACAGTACTAGTAATACATTATTGCAGATTTGTGCCAAAGTTAAAAGCAGTATCTTACCAATGGTGTGCAATCTTGCATCTGACCCTTCTTTGCATGGACCCTCGCTTTCTCCGGGATGATGCAGACAGCCATCCCGACATACCACAAGCGATGTCTTTGAATGACAGCTGTCAAAGTTTCTGCTCGTCTTGGAGTTGAGGATATTGTCAATGGTGAACTTCAAAGAAGCCGGTCGACATGACGCGTCCTCCTTGCTCATATTCTCCGTTAGATGCGGGGTCTTTGTTTCAGTGTCTCCTTTTTGCCGTTTCATAAACTAACGTCTCGATTCTCCGAGCACCATCGCTCCACGACGTGCTGTGCTGCTGCGCTCGCCTAGACTGTTAGTCCACTGACCGGAAGAACACGATTCTCCATCGTTTATTGGTCACGAGAATCAGACAGCGCGGCGGCCAATGGCAGAGGAGGGTGGGAGCTAGAGCTCAGACCTATCCAGACATCTGGCATACATACTTCGATACGTGAACAGTACTGCTTACTATTTTTAATGAGAGCTCTGAAGAAAAGGAAAGAGATTTCAGCTTTTAGTAAGAGGCGTATTTTGCCTCTTTGGCTTTCTCCAGCTCCTTTGATGACGCTTGCGGGTTGGGAGGTCAATGTAGTATAGGCTATGATCTTTTTTTTTTTCTCCAGATGAACTTTCAGTTCCCAGTTAAGTTAATTAGAGCAACTTTATCGTTAAAATTCTGATTTTGCTTATTGCACTTCATATGTGCGAGATAATTCAGAGAATTGAAAAATGTAGGATAGCCTATACGCCTACTCTGGTGGTTAAAGTGTCGCTGTCTTTTGCATTTAGTATTTCAATTATTGTTTTTATTTTGTGGCGGTGTTTGTGTCAGAAACAGTATTATTATTTTGCACTCTCTTGGCCGTCCAATGACTATTAAAAAATTAACGATGACCTTACTTTTTCCATTAGTGATTTTCTAGTTAAGTCGTTATTTCTTGAGCATTTAATAATTTAGCTAATTATTGAACACTGTAAGCATTCATGGACGATAATTTTGTAATAAATAGGCCTATTATTTTACTGAACTTTTAGTCCGTCTCCACAATTAAGATTTTGATGTCTTTTAAGCATATTTTCATCCAGGACTTGCAAATGCGAATTACATCTGAAATCATTCTAAACTACAATGATATAATTTTGCATATCTTAATATAATAAAATAATGTCCTAAAATTGCTAAATATCATTATTCTGTTGTTAAATATAGTAGCCTAAATATACCTGGTATATTCGCGGGCCTAGATGGGAAGAGCTTTTCAGGGGATTTACTTGTGAACCTGTAGGCTATATGTACCTTATACATTTGGTATTTAACCTTTATTCGTTTAAACTGGGTTCTTTTGTGTTCATTGTACATATCCAATTCAACAGAGCGTTTAAATTTAGTATCGCGTTTTCTGTTATGTTCTGTGTGCTGATAAAATGGCCTTTTTAAACCACACCTTTTTGTTTGTGAATAATAGTTCTGCACTGATTTACTGTGAAAATGTAACATTTCAAATCCAGTGTTTGATTTACACGTTATTTAGAAAATGCTCAAAGTAATCGAGATAATATTGACAGGCTACCTGTGGAAATATTTTATTTGATAGGCTACATACACGAAGTAGGCCTATGGTTTTTCGCTGTCCCGTATAAAGTCTTGACGTCTTCTAAGCATATAGCATATAAGTAGAACCCATACAGGAAAACCTTACTTTATTTGAAGTGATTAGTTTATTTAAATTCATAATGTGAAAAAGTGACACAACTTACAAATCGGTGGTTCTGAATAAAAATATATTTGCACAAAGCAAGTGTTGCCCTTATATTTACATACAGGTGAGGGCCCCGTGCACAGAAGACTATAGGCCTATATTATGGACAGGTAACAGTGACAATTAACACAAACTTGTCATTTCTCTTGTGATTTTGTGACAGGTGTTTTCTTTTCTTTGGATGCTGGAGACATCAGTACTGCAGTTTCCAGCAGGATATGTATATCAGTTATTGCACCTTTCAGAATGATTATTGATAACTGTCATTGGACCACTTGTCAATATACGTCAGACAATCAGACAAGGCCTGTCATTTGCGATGTCATTAAATTCATTGAATGAGCAAAAGATGATAAAGGATAGTTCACTGAATTTGAGAAGCCCATGATTGGTGGCGAGACTTGAGACACGTTAAAACTGAGAGTCGACATGGGTGTCGTTTTATCGTGGTACAAGATGGGCACCCGTACAATCCGTTGGGAGCTAAAATTAACAGCCTCTATATCGGCGGCCAGTTGTCTTTTCCATTTGTTTCTGCGGTTCTGGAACCAGATCTTCACCTGCGTCTCGGTCAGGTGCAGGGAGGCCGCGAGGCCGGCGCGCTCAGAGCTGCTGAGGTATCTCTTCATGTCGAAAGTGGATTCTAGCTGGAACACTTGGCTTCTACTGAACACAGTTCGGGTCTTTTTCTTCCGGGCCGAGCCTGGCTCCGAAGTGTCTGGACCAGAGCGCTCGTCGAAAAGCTGTCGCGCGTCCTCACCCTCATCAACCACACACTCGCTCGTTTTTCGGTCCACTGCTCCATCAAGAAGCTCAGAGGCCACGGGGCTGTTCCTGTCGCTGCGGCAGTGTTCACTGGAATGGCGGGTTTCTCCTTTTGGACCTGATAAAGTAATGATTAAACGAATGTGTAAGTCTTTGAGAAATGCATGTTTATTATAATTGATCAGACGGATGTTTGCCAAACATCTGCTCTAAATCTAGGCACGTTCCCATATATGCAATATTGTGTGTCTTCACAGCCAACTCTCTCCCTGTGGCTTTCACAGCTTTACGGAGAATCAGACAAACTAATTGCACTCTTAAGACTTTAACGAGTTTGGGAAGTCATTCATTGCTCCGCGCTTTCGAGTTGCTTTTGTTGGTTTTACCTAATGAGGCTTAAAACTAATGTGAACCTGCCAGTAGTATAATTGGTGCTGTACACCAACGCAAAAGAAAATAATTATTCAGTTGGGAACTGATAATGCGCAAGTCAGCCTATTCCATCAAGAAGAATCAATCACAATTCATTGGAGCTTGTATTCTCATTTAAATTAAATAGGCTATTTAATGTAGGCCTAGATATCAATTCAGACTAAAAATCTCTGTTATTTTCATTTAGTTTTATAATGTCTGTGTATCCCGCAACTTACTCTCTGAGGTTTCCCGTTCACACCACTCCAGAGGTGATTGTGTGCTCCGACACATGTCTGTGCTGGATGCTTGACTGCACATTTCCTTGCGATGCGCTTTAGTGCCGCCCTTAAGAACCATCTCTCGCTGCGTGCCATCGTTATCCTTTAAAGGACGGACGGATTTTTCTGTCCTACAAGAGCCAAGTAAATTCTCGATAAAAAACGACGAGCCCCTGGATGTGGTGGAAGTATGCTGTTGTTGGCTTTTGTCATGCATTTCTCGCACAAATATATCAGTCACAGCAATAGCGAATAGCCTACTTCTAAGCAAAAAGTAACGAATCCTTCCTCTCCGGATATCCCAGCTCAACCATCGCTTCAGCAGGATGAAATCCTTCGTGCGTCCACGGCTCAGTCCAGAGAGAAGCGGGGCTGTAGTAAAGAAAAATCCAAGTCAAGTAAAATGCTTAACGAGCGGAGGGCATTCTGCTATTGGACGAGCACAATAGCAAATGGGATTACTCGTGAAAGAGTATTACCGGCTCCAATTCGACTTCGCTTTTGATCGTGCCTCGGGGTCGGTGGAACCCCTGTCACAGAGGGCTTTATTTGGGTCAATTAGAGAGCAAATCAAAATACAGATAGTGGTTCAGCGCATCGCGTCAGCCGGGGATCTCGTAGCATCGGATGCTGCTCCGTCTATTGGTCGGATCGGTCGCTACATCACAACGACGTTACAGCAAACGCCACTGTTTGGCAATGAGACAGCCTTCTTCGGGACATCCCAGGATATGTTGTGTTTGCTTAATGCTTTCAAATGTCAAATAATTTGTTCAAACCACAGTTAAAACTTTGGGGATTTTTTGGAGCTCATCTGTAAAACGCTGAGCTTTATAGATCGAGCTTAGTAGATTTACTTACTGACCCATGAAATTCATTTTAAAATATTTTTTCGAGCGTTAACTGTAGGCTAAATTGCAGTTAACATGTTCCTGGCCCTGGCAGCATACTAATTAGATAAATACATTGATGCATTTGGTTTTGTTTAAATCGGAGATTTGAGAGCATATGGCATTTTCAAGCATTTGTAGTCATACAAAATTATTGATTATTAAAAGGTTTTTGGCCTGTTAAGCGCTGAAAGCAATTACAACATTATGTAAAGTCTAATTCTTTTTTCTTTAAAATTGTAAATAGATAGCTGCTACCTGATTCTTAAAAACAAGACTATTTTCATTTGGTGTAAAGTGATATTTGTCTTTCTTCAGTTATATTTAATAATATATTTATCTTAAAGTTATTTGACTGAACATTTTACAGCATCGTTTGTGGTTAAAATTTAAAACTAGTGCCTACTAAATGAAAATTAAATATAATTATGAAAAAATAAACTGTTTTATTTTATTATTTTTATTGTTTCTGTTTTATCTA
>SCHK01263328.1:0-13879 GCA_004124795.1 Poropuntius huangchuchieni
TTCGTTTATGAACAAACATTACATAATGCATAACAGGTCCTTGGTAATGTAGGCCTACATATTTTAAAAAGTCGTAACATTTAGGTTCATATAAGTTTTAAATATAGGTTCCCAGGCCTTTATGAATCTAAATCAACAGCTGGTCTGAAAGGCATTACATCATGTTATATTAATAATGACATTTAAGTGATTGTAAAGTGTTTCCTATTAAAACAGGTTAACTTAAAATTAAACGAGCTAATTTTGCCTTTGGCTTGTAAGGTTCTATTAATCAACTCACATGGTCTTTTTTTTCTGTCAGAGAGGTTTTGATTAGTTTGGGAAATGGGACTTTTATTTGACAACATCTGCACAACAGACATTATTAAATCTAATGTATGTCGATATCTCGTTGCGTCATCCGTTTATTATGCAGCGCGTTGCCGAAAGCTGCAGCTGTAAACGAATGATGGCTTTTGTGTTTGGTCGTTATGAAAATGTGAATGCGATCACAATTATTTAATTAGTATATCTCCAAAAATGTTACTATTAATGCCTTGTTATTTTGTTGCTGTTGTTTTCTTATTTTCTTTGAATTTTTCATGTTTTCACTAACGATAATCTCACGTTCGTAATGTCTCTTTTAGAATGCTCTGTTGCTCAAATCTTTTTTGACAACTAGGGCTAAAAGATGACCCCGTATTGCACTTTCCAACCATATCATATAGCATATGGAGTTGCCGCGTGTGTATAACAGACTGAGATTTAACGTGGTTAGCATATTTTTTTACCTTTCTAATTGCAGTCAGTGTTATGTGTTTTTCTGGTATCTTGAATTATTTGAAAATACCAAGAGATTGTATAGGTATTCACTTGAAAGGTGAATCGTGTTTTTTTTTTTTTTTAGGCTATTATTAAGGGCTTTGTTTATAATGTTATACATTTGTAATTGTCGGTATGATATATTTTCCAAAACATTTTTTCTGCACCTACCTCTTCGCCGACAGTTTTTATTTTTTGGCAATATATTCTACTTTCAAATGAGCCAAAAATAATGCAGTCTTAGAAATGGTTTTAGTCATTATAAACCAGTTTTTCTATTATTTTAAGCACCAGGCAGCTCAGCTTTAGTAGGTCGCAGAGCACACCTGACGTTTTTCTTCAAGTCGATAAAACTCGTTTAATCTCAAACACATTAGTGTCAGTCTAAAATATGTGAATTGTTAAAAATGCATTAACTAAAACAAACATTTGCAGAAGACTTTTTATGGACACATTGAAGCATTTTCCCAACCTCATTATGGGCTACCGCTACCAACTCTTTGGCTTCCGTGTCCCTCCTATTTCCCTTTTATTTTAGACTTTATTTTGCTTTATTTAGACCTATTTATTTTTTTATAATAAGGTCATTCGTATCGTAATAATAATAATAAATAGCACGAGATAGTGATGGATGTTAAAGGACGGGAATGAAAAGTTCTCGTGTAGCTATCTAATGCTGGGCTTATTTAGTTTGCTAGCTTCCTTTACAAGCCCTCAGGGCCGTTTCCATCCACGAACACTAGGCTTCATCCTCAAATTGCTAGAATGTGTTCAAAGAAATAAATGTGTGGGTTACTTTTTTTCTTTCTTGTCTTTCTTTGTTTTGTTTTTTTAAATGCAATTATAGAAGATGAAATGACTCTGCAGAGTTTACTTGGTTGTACCACTTTCAGTAGCTACCTTACTGATTAAAGAACTCTTTTGGTTTAGTAGCCTATGCTAGTGCAGTTTTCAGTGCAAAGTCTCCGATTTTCACATTACATTTTTTAATTAACTTGTATGTAATTTTGAAATATTTTACTGAACCTCTTAAATTTTCTTTGTGCAGGAGTGCGCGCTTGCATATCTGTTAGAATTGTGCAAAATGTTCTCCTAGTCTTGGCTTTGCTAGCCTTGATGGGTTTTCATATTGGTAGCCTTTATAGATCCGAGCCTGCTAGCATACAAGTGAGAGAAAATTTCAAAACACTCGATGTGCCGTCGACAACTTGTAAAAGCGTATAAAATTAGTTGCGTTTGCCTTCCGAAACGTGTTAATTCAATTGTCTGATTCAGATCCAGTATTAAGGATTGTAATTCAGATTATCGCATTAAATATAATTTAATTCGGTCTTCAAAGGTAAAATGTAATAGCCGGGGATGTTATGCCTCTTCCTAATTGTGTTACTGTGATAGCTGAGCCAGTTATATTGGTTGTAGCCTAAGTTGTGAAGTCCACTGCATTTGCTTTGTAAATATTAGCCTACAGATGGACTTTACTCTGATGCGATTATTAATATGAATAACTGCCTCTCAAGTAAAATAACCTGGTCTAATTGTAGCTTTTTACCGAAGGGCTTTGCAGATTATCCTGACTTAACGGAGTCATAAAAACATGAATGTCATTGCAGTTGGATGCTACGCTTCTAGAACCTGCTTGTACTCTTGCTCTGCATTTATTTGCCGTAAAAACGAGAAGGGAGAACGCATCTTGAGTTGCTTCTCTCTGCGTACTAAGACTGTTTTACAAATGCCTTGTTTTAAACTCACCATAACACGCGATGAGCCCTCCGTTGTGTCCGCTTTCCTGCTGGAGTTTGCTGCTGTCTGGGGGAGTTTTACAGGAGGACCTCTGCATGAAGAGGTGGTATTTGTTAAAGGTGCCTTCCCCAGCAGTGGCATCCAATGACTGGCATTCCTGCTGGAACGGGCTCCCAGATTTTTCCCCGAACGCCTGACCTTTGTTGGTCAGGAAAGCGGGGCTGTATTTGGTGTCACTCGCCTGGAATGTCCTGAAAGGGTTCGCCTGGTGATCCCTACCTTGCGGTGCAGATGGGCTATAATATGAATCCATGGATGTCATTTCGCAGTATGAAACGCACGTCTCGGCGTTCATTCCTACAAAAAAAAAGTTTCGGGAAGAAAAAGACGTCCAAGCGTTTTTTTTTCGTTCCTTTCTTTCCTTTTTGGAGAGCAAAGCGAACAGATACTCTCACACTCTCTCCCTCTTCCTCATACAAACGAATACACACATACATACACACACTCACTCACACGCACGCATTGACTTGTGCAGCAGCTGGCTTTGGTTATAAAATGATTCAGATGTTTTCCAGAAACGGATAGCTAACCAAAAAGCTAAAAAGCCCCCTTAAGGTTAGAGGAGTAACGAAAAATGCGTCTTCTGAAGATGCAGCCCAGATCTCCTCGGTATAGACCACTACGCACGTCAAGACCTCTCCTCGGTTATTATGTAGATGAAATGAATGGGTGAGGTCAGACCTTTGCTTAGAAGAAAAACTGTTTTGTTGGAAATATGTGGGGGGACTTAACACATGACATTAATGTCATTAGGATATGAAATATATAACTCATTGAATGTGAAGGGCAACACGGAGGGAGCAATTTAATGGTTGATTCGCAATGCTTTTTAACTCGAGACTTAACAAAGAAAAAAGCTAGAGCCCTGTATACGAGCTTGAATGTTTGTTGTGTTTTTACTTCTAGACTCTGATGTGTTTCTTTTCTGTTCCAAATCCTTTTTGACTTTAACTTCCGTTATCTTTTTAGACAGGTTTGTGGTGATCCTTCTGTTCCGATATCGCGTTTGACATCATATATTGCCATCGATTTAATGATGTCGTTTTAGTGCATTTAAATAATTTTAACGCCGAGTAAGACTATTAATCTTGATTAAATATGCACAAGATCATGTTCATTCTATAGACTGCTTTTAAAACCTATTAGAGAGAGATTCAGGCCCGAGTAAAACTTGTCACTAATTTGTCATTTGTTGTCATTTATTGGCCCTTGTTTTCTTACTGCAAACAGTATATCATGTTTCATGTTGGTATTTGTCGGATCTTTTTATTTGGTGTTTAACAATCAGCATGACATTTTGTAGTAGCTATCCAAGAAAAAAATGACGAATGTTTTAGCTCTCATTCTGTTTCTTTAATAATGCTTGTTGAAAAAACAGCGTCTTGCCCATTATGACGTGTTCATAATGTATTTGGTCTAAGTGGCTGTAAAACCTTTATGACGTTGTAGCAATGGTGATAAACAAGTTTGGGCAACATATTTTCAGTCATGTAAAACACATCCACATCCACTTTTTACTTTTGTCATTTGTAAATTAAACATTTAGTAAGTTCGTGCTTACATTTAATTTTTTACTGACTTCATAAGTTTATATAGCTATCACTTCATAAAAATTTCCTGTCGTTTTTGTTAAGTGTATTGTGGGGTTTTTTCTGCTTAGAAATCTCAGTCGGGGGTACATTAAAAAAAAAAAAAAAAAAAGTAACGATAATAAATGTACAATAAAAAACACTAGTTTACTGATGTAAATAATGTGACCGTTGCAGGTTCTTAATTTGATCCTAATTTAGAGGTTTTTAAGACAAATTAATCCGAATCCACAGAGAGAACGAGGGGTTTCGAGGCCTGTTCATGGTCAGGATCTTTCTGGTGAGTGAGATGTCAATTAATTTGTGTGCAGCAACCAAAAATTATTATTATTTTAATTTAATTATTTATTAGGCTACGTAAGTGATCTTTACTTAGATTTCTTTTCGCAATAACAAGCTATTCGAGCCAGGTTTTTACGTTGGTTAGGTAACGAGTCGAGTAAACAGCATGTGACATCTGATTTATTCTAAGATATTGCAGTTGCTTTAATGTCTGTAAGTAGCCCAAGTCTTCATGCTTAATAACTAAATGACTCAAAAGACGGTGATGGCGTAGTTCTATGGTAAAGCACGCCTGCATTAGTTTAGAATATGAAAAGCAGAGGGGAAGCCTGGGCAAGATAACAAACCTGTCTAAACTACACATCCTAAACATATCCAGCAATGTCAGTATGCAGGGCTCTGTCTGATGCCGAACTGATACAGCAAAGTGAAACAGCTGTGAGTAACTCGTTAAAAATACATTAGCTATATATAGCTATATATATTTAAAAGCAACCTCAAAAAATTGAAATAGCCATTATTATTAAAAATACCCTATTATTTATTTTCCGCCTGTTATTTTTGTATTATTATTATTATGTGATGATTAAAACAGTTTATTTTGGCGCTTTGGTTTAAAGTGATCTACAATAGAGTTTGAAATTGTCGGCATTATAAGCACATTTAGCTGAGAACGTTAGTGAGGGGAAATAAAGAGCGTCATAAAACTGTGTTAGCTAAAGCTGCGTTCCTTATAAAATTCAATAGAGCATTAATTTCTGGTGTCTGGTGCATTAAAATTCTCTCGTACACCAATTGTTCCGCTATCAGTGAAAGAACCAAAAAAAAAAAAAAAAAAAAAGACGTGATCGTTCTGTCCACCGCAACTAAATCTTTGACTTAATGAAGGAAATACGAGCTTAATTGGATTGCTGCAATGGTTTGGTTGCTTGTAACAATACTGGGATTAGTATTTCTACTGCTAATATTACCGCAGTTGTCTGCCACTGATAATAAAAAATTGACAAATTATTTTTGTTAGGCTATTGTAATGTTTTTGAGGTCAGATTTAGTTAAGCTTTAACGGGTGTAATTATTTCTATTGGCCTAAACGAGAAATTCATTTTGTGCTTTATTTACATATTCTGATTATTGTATTGATTGTGTTCTATTTATTAAATATTTCCAGTTCTCATAACTTATTATATTTTCCCCTTTGCAGTTACGGGACAAAAACCCATGTTGTTGTCTGTTGCAGTGTACAATCGAATGTGGAATAATGCGCGCAAATATTTATGCGTTCATTTCACAGTGAGCAGACTCTGGGGTCAATTCATGTGCAAATATCTGTCGCAAAGGTTCACTTTCAGGGAAAAATGCATTGATTAGATTCGTTTCAAACCCAGGGCTATATCTAATTGAATTAGCTCAGGTTTAAAGTTTTGGGTCTCGATTTTCAGACTTCCCTCGTGAATGATAAACATAGACCCGTTAGAACCGGCTCCATTTTCAAGTTGAACACTCTTGGATATTTTTTTAACATGTTTGGGCCATTATCTCTTGAGTTATTTATGGCCGTTAAATGTCTCAGCACTACGCACGTGTCTAGGATTATTTCATTAGAACAGGCTATTTTTGGAACAGCTTGACGTATATAATTTGTTGCTGGTTTTGCATTTAAAAAATAAATGCAGTTATTTTTAATAGGCGTTGTATTATATTTTTTTCATGTAGCCTACTCTCTTATTTTATTTTTTATTTAATTCAAATGAATATTTGAAAAACTCATTTTAATTTCAAACAGTAAACATTTTAAATATTAAAATCGTTTCACCGGTTTAAAAAAATAGCCTAATCAAAAAAATTGATTGAGACAATTTTTTTTTTTTTTTTTTTAGAACTAATTAAACGCATTTATGTGTGTTCATTTTCATATGAAGCATTTTTAATGTTTTTATAGCCTGTCATTTAATATATAGGCTAGTCTAGCTACGGACAAAAAGAGCGTAAATTAATATGCCGACTAATGAATTTACCGCCTCTAATATTTATCCATGTTACTTCTTAAATGTCCCGCGTTCATAATTATTAACCCACAGTTAACTTACTATGCTGAGATAGAAAAAGACCCCTCTCTCTTTTTATTCAGTCGTCGCATCATGTTAGCAATCCTTTACACGCTGAATAAATTAGAGCGAATTTAGCCAGCTTTATACATTTTTATCTAGTCTCCCATTCCCTGCAAAATGCCCAGCTGCTGGCACAAATAAAACTGGCATCAGTCCTTTCCAGATGGAGAATAAAACAGTCCCTTGAAATCACTGAAGCATCTCACTGAACCTGCTGCCACAGATTGGTATAAGATGAACTACAAATAGAAATTCTAGAGGAGGATGTGAAGGAATGATGTTGTGTTTGTGACACATGAGGCTTGCAGGATGTGGCTGACCCTGTGGACAGGTATTACCAGTAGACATGATGTCACATGAGTATTTTCACATCAGACTATGTTCCAGTGACCTGACATTTATTATGGCAGAGATCAGCCTCTCGGCAGAGCTGCGTCTATGATCCTGCATGCATGCCACAGCAGAACAAATGTGAACCAGCCACAGTCTGTTTCCAGCCCTCTCTCCATTTGATTGGATGTGAAGGGCAGTTAGTCCACTAAAAAGGTGCCTGTATGTTTATATATCACTGTCTCCATATGTCAAGGCAGATCATTTTGAGCACAATGCCCTCACCTTGTAAGCCATTCCAACCTTTCGATTGAATGTTAGTTATTTCGGAATTAGCAAAATAGCATTTATGGATAGCTGGGGCTTTCAGATTGATTTTCTTCGGCAGTATGAAAATGACTGCTGTAAAACTGCTTTTGTGTGTGTATTTGGCATCTAAAATGGTTAGTTGCGTCTTATATTGAATTATGGAATCACATTTTCTCTGCTTTCAAACTCCCTGATTTTCCCTTGTTTCTTACAATTAAGCCAAATAATAATAATAATTAAAAAAAAAACACACACAACCTTTATACTTTTCGTTGTAAGAACTTCCCTATGGATCCTCTGTATGACTGCCATTCCATTCAGAATTCTTATTTTTTTGCAGGTGAGAAGTTGCTAAAATCTTATTTCTTTGCTTAATTAAAATGCATTTTAAATGTTTTAATTCACACACATATTTGGCAAATTTGGCTGTTTATTCTTTAGACTTTACATTTATTTAGACAGTGCAAATATATTTAATCTAAATAAATGATATAATTAATAATATAATTTTGTACAATTTTATATACTCAATTCCTTGATACACTCACAAGTGTTTTTTCCCTCTCATGCCCAGCTTCATTCACTGTATTTGTTTTGTTATTAGTATAAATGCAAGTTATAACCTAGAAGAGATATGTGGCAATTACAGTGAAAGTGGCTACAGTGAACGATAACACTCTGTTTAAGAATTGTCATCTTTCTGGAAAGCTGTTGAAAGCTTGGAATAGATCCACCTGCCTTCAGTAATTTAGCACACGGAGCATGATATTTCATTGACACGAAATATATATATCAGAAAGGAAAAATTGTATTTGCAGCAGCTGTTCAGTGACATTTGTATTATGCATAAGTTTAAGTAAATCATTAGTTGTACAAATGTTTGCTTTAATTATAGTGTTGTTGTTGTCGTCCAACCAAATAACCATGTTTTATTTTCATTAATTTAAAACAATAATTTTTCTATGTAAAACATTCCTTTAGTATAGTTCTACAGCAAACATTTACTATTGTTTCCATAATTAGTCATTTTTCTTTTTCAATTATTAGCTCTTTTTATTTGTCATCTCCTCAGTTAGCCTTTAATTATCTTCATCTGTTTTTAAGTGTCAAATTATTTGTTCAGAAACGTCTTAACCATGCGTAACGTAAGAGGACTGTGTAGTAGAAATGTTGTCAAATTTGCTGATAAATTAAAACTAAAACTTCTTTGTTTGAGCCATTCACTCACGTAAGTGACAAACCATATCCCTGTGGTAGCACACAGAACCCAAAACCCCATGAAAGACGAGGCTGAAATCTCATTCTGTTTTCTATAGAATACTTTGACAAAGGGGAGGGGGGAAATATAAAAGTATGAAGAAATCTGTGACTTTTTATCAGCCTTTGCAAAGGGAGTGAGACTAAAACTTTATCCGATTCATTTAATCACAGTGAAGTCTGGCAGCAGTATGCACAAATCCTCAAAATGTTAACACATTTTTAGTTTTCTCATTAAGGTACTATTATTGAAATCTTTGCATCACTGAAAAAAAAAAAAAACATTTATTGACTAAACAGTTATTTGCACTTATATTTTGCAGTAAAACAATATTTCTAAGGTGATCCGTGACAGTATGTTCTCTCAAAATTCTAGCCCTGTCTTTATTCTTTTAGTTCTGTTTTATGCTATATAAGTCATGCATATTGCAATTTGTGGAACATGTGCTTTCACAGGCTTGCACAATATACACAAATACCAAGCCTAATGGGCCAAAAAGAGTTTAAAGTTTAAAGAATTTTTAGTAGATGTACACCATCACAATTTGAAAGAGCCCCTCAATCAAGTTAATTGACAATGAAATTTGGCAGTTTTAATAATAAACAGCCACAAGGTGGAATAAAGCGTTTTGCTCCGCCAAAGGTGCAGTCAAGAAGTTTATATTGAAAAGTCAACTTTGTGACATAAAGATAAAGCATGGATTCAAGCCATATTATGAATCTTGTATTTATTGACAGTGCTCTTTGGAAAACCTTACCATATGTGTACTAGGAGCTTTTAACTTGCGTATAAAGCATAACAGATTTGTTTCTTATTGTTTGTGGTTTGCATTGAGGTAAAATAGTCTAGTATGTTGAGAGGCCATGGGTTATTATTTTATGATATGCTCTGCCCTCAAGTAAACGTCTCTTTTACAACATTAGATTTATGACAGATGTGCCCCAAAGCTGACAAATTTAACTCTCCTCTAAATTTAATGCTTGTTGCACCTATTTTTATAATGTTTATGCTTTTACTCTGTCGTTATCAAGCGTCTCCTCATTCTGATATAAGAGAGGTCACTGTGTCAGCAAACGACCTTTGACAGCATTTTCAATGGGCCTTCTTTAAGTAAATTTGGAGGTCATCTATTTTTGTATTTTTCAAAACATACTTAAAAGTTATGGTAGCGGTTTCAAGTTGACCATTGATGAAAATACATTATTGGTCACACGGGGCACTGGCCTGTGGCAAAGGCAGTGGATGCTTCCGTTTGAAGATGTTAATGTTGCGTGACAAGTGAGTCATAATTGATGGTTTTGTTCAGTAACAGCAGCTCACAATAACTCTCAGTGCAGATGCAATGAAGACAGACAGCAAGAAAAACAAGCAAGGAAATGATCTTTGTCATTTTATTTGGAAGAGTCACTTCACGCTTTATTAATCCATTTGGCTAATAACATAAAAGCAGTTCCTCATTTTATTTTAGTGCTTGTGAATCGATCTCAGTCTGAGTAATTTGCCCTGGGCATGGGCATTAGGATGCCATTGTGCTTAAGTTGCCCTATATCCCTGCTTTCTTTCAACAGGCTGTATGCTTAGTATGAAGTGCATCTCTACCAGAGTCCAAACAGTCCTTCTGAGGCAATAAACAACACTAATTGGCCCTCAAACAAACTTGACATGCGTTTCAATGTTCAGATGAAGCACAGGCCCCACCAGAGTTCAGTTTTTCATCTGTGTCTGTGCATATGTGCAATACACGTCATGCATTTAATCTGAATGTGGTCCAGATTGGCTCTGATTACTTGTGCCCGCTCTGACAGCATATACTGCTGTGTGCCGTTTGATTTGTAATGTATCCTAATTTCCTAATCACAGTTAACACCAACAGTCCACACAGTAATGTGTTCGGTTACGCACATGGATGAAAGCTGCAATGTCAATGTGTTGCGCAGTCCTCTGTGTCAAATTATAATGGATAATATCAAACAGTGCAATGTAAAAAAAATAAAGTGTAATTTACTTCACTTTTTCAAAGAGAGTGACTTTTTTTTTTTTCTGTTTTACCATAGCTCGTTTTGCTAAATGCAAGATGACATTTTAATATAAAAGTTAACTTCAACCTTAACAGAAGATTTTAAAGTGATAAATTCAAACAAATTAATATGAAAATGTTTTATTAGGGTGAATTAACACAGACTCCGTTAAGAAATGATTAGTGTGTTTTGTCTGTCATGGTGTTTTAGGGAAAGTGTCTGTTTTTAAAGCTATTTAAAGTAATTATGTGAGAGATCTTTTATGGCCTGTTGACTGATACAATCACTTTTCACACAATTCACCAAAAACAAACAAACAAAAAACCTTAATATTTTTCTCATCAAGATAACATACTTTAAGCATACAGTCTTTCAAGTGATGTTCTGTCTTCTCTTTGTGTTATATTTTTTTTCTAACTTAAAAGCCCATAAAAGCTGCATGGGTAAAGTTAGTATGCTAACATTGTATTTAATGTAGTTTCATTAATATACACTACTGTTCAAAAGATTTTATTTGTTAAGACTTTTATTCAGCAAGGATGCATTAAATGTATGAATTGATGTAATTTCTATTTCAAATAAATGCTGTTCTGTTAAACTTTATCAATCAAATTTTTTTTTTCAAGAATCTTGAAAAAATGTATTACAGTATCATCAAAATATTGATGCAGCACAACTGTTTTAAACATTGATAATATTTTCCTGCTGAAAATTCAGCTGACATCACAAAAACAAATTCCAATTTAAAACATATTAAAAAATAAAACTTAAATTGTAGTATGTGTATTTTTGACCACATGAATGCAGCCATGGTAAGCATAAGAAATTTCACAAACTTTATCTTACAGTCCCCAAACTTTTGAACGCTAGTATACTCTTTTAAACACTTTACACTACGAAATGCTAGCTAGAGGACACAAATGCATTGAATCACATTGTCTAGATGCAAAGTATGCCGTTAGTCACCCTAATGTCATTCCAAGCCTTTTTTTTTTTTTTGGTTCATACACAGAAAGTCAGGGAGGTTTAGTGTTTTGCTTTCCACTTTCTTTAATTGTAAGGGCAAGAACAATTGAAACATTCTTCAAAATATCTCCCTTTTTTTTTTTACATTCCAACTCAGACAATTTTGAAATGAGATAAGGGTGAGTGAACAATGACAGAATTGTAATTTAGGTATAAACTACCTTTATCTGTTTGCCTGTTACAGTGTCACACTGGTAGAGCAGATGTTCAACAACATTTAAGGGATTGTAACTACGATCAGGAACCGAATTACCCTGGAATCATTTGAAAGGCAATCTTTTTCCCATCAGAATTATTCCTATGTGTGAGGCGGACGGGAATGCTTGGGAGAGAGGAGCGGAATCACTGCCATCACCTCTCCATGGTAACCAGATGGTGTGCTTCCACCACAGTCATGCTGTGGTCCTGCTCGTATGCAACATGACGCACAGACTTGGCTGTAGGCTTGTTTATTCCGTGGTGTGTGTTTTGTGGCAGTGTCTGTGCACTCTGAGACGCAACCCCACCAATACCGCACCCCAGCCTGCTCAGGGTCTGGCTCTTGACCTCCGCCTGGTTGTGCGAGTATGGACCTTTCAGATTCGCCCAGACGTGAGAACGTCTCCTGGGTGAGGATGAGCCATGTCTGTTTGGAGCTCTGCTCCAGATTTTTATGTGTAGCTGAAATTGGTTTCACATGAGTTGGGGGCAGCCTGCATCAGCAGATTTTCTGATCAAATTAAACAGAGAAAGAGGAGGGAAAAAAGACAGCGGTTGTACTGATCTTTAATTGAATAAACAGGACTTGAGGAAGCGAGGCGAGAGAGTCATCATACTTGTTCTCACCACTGTCCTCATGGTCAAAGATAGTTTAACCCCCAGCGGCAGATCAGGCCTTCAACACCCCATCCTGACCAGCTCTTCAGCCAGACGTTATAAAGTTGTGGTTAAGACCAAAGAGCCCTCAGATGTGTATATGATAAATATCATCTTTCATCCGTGGAGAGAAATTTGAGAATTGAATTTTTCCCTTTCAATTTTTTGACCAGTGTTGGGTGTTCAGTATCATTCGCTGGTGCACATGCTGGAGAATATAAAATCGAACCATTTCTTTATTTAAAACTAGGCGTTTTTTGTGACACCTCACTAGATTCGGATCTGCTAATCACATTGGAGGTCTCATGCTTGTGCCTGGGACCCCCTTAATCTATAGATGAAAGTTTATTAAGATTTATAAAAATGCTTCCCATATGTGACTGGAGCTGGAATCTGGTCTTGATCTTACAATCGCTCTTTTAGTGATATGATCAGTTGGGTGAATTATGCCACTTCATCAAATTCAGAGCACACCCGTACGGCAGTTAAAAGAGAGGAAAAAAGCACAAGAGAAAAGAAAAAAAGGACTAGAATCAGAGGGATTATACTCATCATTCCGAAGCAGGATAAGAGAAGCACCGCAGTTTCTTCTGGATTATTATTGATCAAAAGAATCACTTTGAGTATTCTGAAGAAGTGGATACGAAATGGAAACTAGGCGCATTCCATGAATCAGTGTCACTGCAGATATTTGTCATTCAAACATGTTTGGTCAAAAACAGAGTATGTTATTGTATCAGCAGTTTACTTGCGAAATGCAGAGATGCACAGAAAGACCCCAGTTATAATCGAGAAACACCAATCATACCAAAAGTATCCAACAATGGACCACTGGTATGTAAATAACTGCTGTTTCTCATGCTTGGGCAGAATTATGAGTGCTGTGAGTGTCTTGCTTTTAATTTTTATCCCATGGCAAGCCTCTTCGGCATCATGGGTTAGATGAGTTTTAGCAGTGTGTGAAAGCAGAAGAGTCCTAAGCATACACACACACTTATATGTAAATATATATACTTTAAGAACACATTCTGCTTCGCTGAAAAAAAAAGTATGTTATGCATGACACCCCAAAAGCACACTGGTTTTGTAGCAGAGGGAATCTCCAAACATTTCTCACAGATAATGCTGTGCAAATGGCTTGCAGACAGCAATTTTGGTAGCAATTTATTCTGAATAAATTACACAAATGTCCAGCAATTGTCGTCTTTTTTCTCTTCCCTCATCCCGTTGGGAAAAGCCAGATGTGGGAGTGTTGGGTGCTGTGGTTGGTTCTATTATGTTTGAGCATCTGATAATAAACCAACAGTTGTGCTTCTGTAGACGTTTATTATATGTTGATTTGGTCGCTATTCCTATTGTAAAAAGATTATCTATTTCTTTGTGAATAGCTTATGTTGTCTAGAATTACAATTCATCATGTCTTTGAGTTACTATATTTGAGATGTGACTGATCAGAACCAGTGCAATCTGGTATGTGGCTATATATATATATATATATATATA
>SCHK01263411.1:0-17494 GCA_004124795.1 Poropuntius huangchuchieni
TATTTCCCTCTAATTTTAGGAATAAATTATGGGTAAGGTTAAGTTTAGGGGTATAGGGATTGGCTTAAGTCTATATCTTTGGACAGTAATGTTGATCCAGGATCAACAAAAGATGTTGATCCAGGAACATGTCTTACTTGGCAAATTCACGGCAACCGATCAGTTACACAGTGTTGCCTTTGCTCTGTTTCACGAACGCAAACTGTTATAAACAAAGCCACAGCAGAACCTTTGTGAGGAACACAGAGTGGTGTTTCATTCAGGTTAAGTGAACAATTCAATGACTCATTCATCATAAAGACTGTCACTTGCTTTGTTCCTAAACAAACTGGTTGAATGACTGATTCAATTATTCACTAAATTAAGACATGGATTTGCCACCAACTACCAGTGAAATTAGTTTTTTTTTTAAATCATTTAATATTTATTTTGTTGTTGTTGTTGTTGTTTGTTACATTTTTTATTGTTTTCATAAATACAGAAAATATACAGAAAAAAAACAGAAAAACCAAAAATATCAATAATTTTTCTTTTTAATAATTTATTATTAAAAGAAATATTACATTTATTTATTACTAAATAATTCACAACATTATGTAATTTTAACTGCCCTATAGTGTTTTTATTCTAATTGATTTTATTGATTAAACTTAAGCATGTGACATAAAATGGCACATACATTCAATAAGATTGAAGAAAAATATGCTCTTATAACAATTTAAAAAAATAAAATGCACCAGAAATCAATATATCGGCCCTTAATTAAAAGTTTATTTCTGTCACTGCTATTGTTGCTATGGTGACCTCCTCAGAGAATATGACCCCTGTTCACAAGCATCTCTCTTCAGTGTGCTCTGACTAACTTGTAATCTCAAGTTTGTGGTTATTGAAAAGTTGTCTGAACGCTGTTGAAACATTGAAACTTCCTTCGGAGTGTTCAAGCTTTAATTAGAGGGGTCCGACCCCCTCAAACCCCCCTATAATGTGCACACTGGTCTCGGCTAGTTATCAGATGACATTTCTCTGTGTCTCATTTGTCCACATATAAGGTCGTTGCACCTTGGACTTTCAGGTCAGGCTTGTCACATGATTTCACATGATTTCCAGCCCCACGCCCTCAGATGTCTTTCTGGTTGAATCATATGGTGTTCCATTTGCTTCTAAAGAGCTTAGCACACATCACAGAAATACACATGGCCACATGAGAGAGATGAGAGACGGAAAGAGAGAGAGGGAGAGAGGGAGAGCAAGAAAGGAGTAAGAAACCCAATCAAAGAAATACAAAAGACGAAGAGGTCAAGATATTGACAAGCAACAAAAGAGCAGAAGAAAGACAAGAAAAAGGCGCAAACTTCTGTCTGCCCTAAAGGTCTATATAAGGCACGAAGTTAAACCTGGAGGTGGTCTTCTCCTTCTTCTGTCATATCGGCCCCCCAGCACCTCCACAGACCTGCAGACCTCTGTCTCTGCTCGTGCCCCCACCTGTTGTTTTTACTAACCCTCTCGCCCCCCGTAACCCCTCATAGAATGCGGAGGGAGGGGTGAAGTATGTTTTTAGCAGTTACTTTTATATTTAGAATTCCTCTGAAAAAAGACACCGGTGATGTAGTTGTGATCAGAGGAGGGGCCGGTGGGTGAGCTCCTCATAAATCTGACGCTCGGTATTGTGAGCCGTTTGAACGCGATATGAGCTCGAGCCACTGCGCTTACCGCCACGTATAAACATAGTATCTGTTGGGAGGCAGGCAGTGTCTGAGGGGCCAGATGAAGATGTCACGGGGAGGGAGGGAGGGAGGGAATATACCAAAGGTTCATTAAGGTAAACACACACAAATTAAGCACCACCTTGCATAGCAGACACTTGTGCGAGTTGGTATTCAACAGACTACTCACGCTATCTCAGCTGGCGGCACAAAAGGGACAGAAAGTGAAAGACATTTGTGACTATTTGTGACTGTGCAACTGTGGTAAATTTTTAGTTTGCTCCTGTCCTTAAAGGGATAGCTCAGACAAAAGTAAAATTTCGGTAATCATTTATTCATCTTCCAATTTTCTTTCTTCTGCAGGACACAAAAGAAGATATTTTAAAGACTGTCTTATGGGCCTCATTGACTTTCATTGTGAAAAGTTAGATCCTGCAACTGTTACCTTAAAGAGTTATTTCCACTTGATTTAACCCCCCAAAAATTAGTGTTGTTGGTATAAATTGATGTATATAGGTTGGTTCAGTGATGTTCAATCACTGCAAAATCAGTAAATTAAATGTTACTATTTTAAGGTTACAATTTTTTGCGTATGTACTGTATAACATCTGAAATGTCCTCAAAATATTGATTCTAAAAGGGTTCCCATTAGTTCTAAAAACTAATTATAATAATGATAATACTGGTAAAAGTTTGATATGCAGTGATTTTAAATTCCTTTTCTTTGCATGTGTCTTGTATCTGTATCCATTCAAACTAATGGGCCCTTTTTCCACAATCTCACCTGTGCTGGGATCACTGTGCCTCTTTTTGCCCTCTGCCTCCATGTAGGTGCTAAGAGCTCTGGAGAAGTGTTCATCCACTACGCTGCTAATGTCCCCTTGGTAGTAGGTGAAGAGGACACATCGTGAGCTCAAGTATTCTGCCTCCCTGACCTCTTTGCCCTTCGTAGCCTCCTCTACTTGTCCAACTGAAGGATACGGTGATGGGGACGGACCCCCTGAGCTGGAGCTTCCGGCAGAAACCGGGACACCCTCTGAGCAGCACGGGGCCGCCACGCTTTCCATCGGATCCCTACAGCGAGACGAGGGGCTTCTCAGACCAAGGGGTGCCTAAGAAAAAGAAGTAGCTTAGAGACATCGCAACACATTTTGTGTGTGTGTCTGACTGTGTCAGTGTTTATGTATGCTTGTGTGTGTGTGCGCGCGCGTATATGTCTGACTGTTCAATTATGAATGTATATAGGCATGTACAACAGTTACCATCATATATAATATATATATATGACCAGATAAAACCTGGGCTATCTGTTGTGTGTCAAAAATCCAGTTACACCAATGCTTGTTTTCTCTAGCAGTGGCTTTTTATGTTAGTTTCAAACATCTTATTCAAAACTGTCTTAAATTAGAATTACTTTTGTGAATTTTTCAAAATATTCAAAATTACAATATCATTTTTTACCCAAAAATATTTAGTTGGGGAAAAAAACGTAAACACAATAAAATTATACTAGTATACGTTCAGAGTAAAGTCAACTATATAATGATCTTACCTATATAATTTACTGAATAGTGCTGTCAGGACAGTCAGATTAAGACAAGTTACCACCAGTGTTGTGAATGTTATTTCATATTTATTTATCAGTCACAATATTTGTTGACCACACTTATNCAGTGCTGTCAGGACAGACAGATTAAGACAAGTTACCACCAGTGTTGTGAATGTTATTTAATATTTATTTATCAGTCACAATATTTGTTGACCACACTTATTTAATATTTTAGTACATTACCTTCGTAGTACATTTTTGCTACTTCATGAATTTTTTGTTGTTTCCAATTTTTTATTGTTTAAATGTACCTGAAAAGTCCGTGTAAACTGTTTAATGTTATGTTCAACTTACACCATGTTATGTGACAACATGCCACACGCATGAACTGCATCTTTTTTAACTGTATTTCTGTTTAATAATGGAAATGTTCGACTGCTTTAGATGTCCGAGAATTAAATTTTTGTGCATAAGAAATATCCACTGTAGTGTGACAACTTGCCCCGCTCTAATATAGGCTACCTCAAACACAGAGCAAACAAACACAATCGTGATATAAACATTAAAAAGTGTAAAAATGCACTTTTGCGTTTAATTATAGTTTAAGTATGCATTTCCCATAGCTATGCATTGCGCAGAAACCTGCTTACCGGTAAAGTGCTGATGAACGCTGAAGCTTTGTGCGCGTACGGTGCGTAATGACCATAAGCAGGGTACATAACATCCAGACAACTCATGATAACCCGCTCGCTCCTCTCGGCTCCCAGGCAGCGGAACTGTCGCGCTCTGTTTCACGTGCAGAAGCAGAGAAACTGGTAAGAAAAGTCAAGTAGGACAGTGCAACATCTCGGTGTCGGTAAGCAGAGCGCGCGGTGACTGATCGGTGGTCCACGGTGACGCACACCTGACAGCTGCGCTCGCGGGACTGTGGTTTGGTTTATACCACAGAATGCGCCCAAGACAGAGCTTCACATGTCGACCCCTCCCACCCCCACACCAAGACCCCCGAGCACCTTCGAAAATTTAACTGCGTGTTCTTGTAGAGCGCCTCCGTGCATAGAATTTTGGCTACTGGTTTGATTGACAGACTCCATTTATCTATCATGACTGATGCCTAAAGCAATTACGTGATGGAACTGTAAACCACCTTTTTGGAATAAATATATGCAATATAAATACTTAGCAAAACTTTAACACTATACAGGCATGGTTGGTTGTAGCTCTAAATCAGTTTACACTTTAAGTAGGCCTATCTTATATATAGTATTTTATATAAACTATAATACTATATTATTATATGATACATTTTTTATCTATTTAAAATATAGTTCCAAAATTTCCAAAAGGCTAAAAGAAAAAAGAAAAAAAAAAGGATTAATTACAAAACATTATGAAGTAAACTACAGTTGCTGTGCTGAAGAACACTGGCTGATTCTCAGGGTGGCACAGGGGTGTGAGGTATAGTCTGGACACCCAATCCTTACAAGCACTTGAGCAAAGAGATTCCTCTCAAATCTAGCTCACATTATCACCTTCACTTAAACAAACACGAGGTCAGTCAAACACACACCTATTAATGTTGTCTCTGTCCCACTAGTTTACATTAATATTCCAAATCAAAACTGTTAATGCTCTCTTCAAGAAGAAACCTCCTCTAGATCGTGCTCTGTTAAATGTGTCAGATATTCTCCCAGATATTAATATGTCCACATTGGACCTTGAGTGCCAGGAGTTTTCTGACAGACATTCTAGAACCTTAAGAGAATCATGTGGAATATTTGCAGAATTTCATCCAGCGGTGTTAAACAGAGAGGAATGTCTCTGAAGTGTTTGCTCAGGGTCGACCAAGGAGATGTGTGCCAGAACTCTATGTCAGCTTCAATTGACCAATAAACTCTCTGTCTAATATAATTGGTTTCAGACCAACTGGTCCTGCCATGTAAAGTGTCAAAAATATTAGAGCTTTTAAATAATACACATGCTGTTGCATTATTTTACAGTTAACTCAAAAAGATATCTTGTTTTATAGGCTTACTTCTGTACTACTACTACTAATAAAAACATAAAAGTAGCCTTATACAATGAGATATTCATTATTTAAGCAGTTCCTATGTATATTCATATATGCATACTAAAGTAAGCACAGGATTTTCACTGTGCCTTGTCAGTACTAAAACATAAAAAAAATACCTTTCAGAACTTCACGCAAATGCTATGTAATGATTTGTTTTAACACAGCCAATATAGTCGCACAATTATGGAGTACATTTACGGGAATGAGAGACACGGACACTTGAGACAAAGTTGGATCAAGCTCCGCACTGCTGTCATGAGTACATGCTTAACTATTCCCCGCTGGAGGTCAGGAGGTCTGGGACCATTAACCTCTCATTTTACATGGATTTAAACGACTTGTTATCCGAATGCGTTCTGGAGTCATGGACATGCTGTTGCCCATCTAATGTGTGTCTGACTGTGAAACTTTACTCGCATTGGTGTGTTTTTTTGGGATACAGGGGGAATGATGCAATGCCACAGGGAAAGGGGTTGAGAGCTTCAGCGTGACGGACAGCTGCTCCTGACGACATGCAGCACAGAGTTTAAAACAGACTGCACGATGACCACATGTAGGAGGAACCATTTATATTAATGGCCATGACCGCTCTCTCTCTCTCTCTCTCTCTCTCCCTCTCGCGCGCTCTCTTTTTTGTCTTCCCAGCAACACATATCACTCTCTCCTTCCTTTTTGGAACAGTAAGTCATTTGTCATTACTAAGAAAACAGGTTGTATGACTATATGCGTATGCGTGTGATGTCTAGCCCAGTCAGTATCACAATCTCTGAGTCCCACCGTATGACCCCTGATGTAGAGCTCTGAGTGACCAAACTAGGGAACAGAGGAGAAGGACAGACGACCCCCTCCTTCCCTTCACTCTCCTTCCATCTCCATTTCTCTTTATTTCTGTTTCATTCACTGTCCAGGCCCCTCTGCCTGAGATTGTATGTTTGTGTGTGTGTGTCTGTATTTGTGAACGAGCAGAAAATAAACAGTGATTACATCATTGTTTGGTTTAGACCCTTCATGCTAGACCAAATCTCGTTCAGTCATAAAACTGAACTGACAACTCAGTCAGGTGATCAGAGGGGTTAAAATACCCTGTAACATACTGCAGGATAGTTTCCTGTTAGGCAACATTTAAGTTAACAAGGAAAATTCTCTTTTAGATTCTTGTACAGCTTGTTTTAGTAGTTATGAAATACTTTAAGGAATCTGACATAATATCATGCTACTAAAAAATTCCAAAACAATTTAAAATTAAGTATTTAGATAATTTTGATAATTATTCAAATGTATTTTAAAAAATAAAGCTTTGAAATATACTCTTTACCTTATATTTTCACATACATTTTAACCTTAAACTCTTGATGTTGTTTAAAAAAAAATTAATGTTACACATCTTATCATGACACCAGTGTTGTTTTAGTATCATTGAGATACTGTTACAGTTTTTATATATTTATTTTTCTGTTTTTCATTTTAAAATTAGTTAAAGCTTAGCAATTTTGTTGTCTTTTATCATTTTTGTAATATTTTTTAAAAATGTCTACATAGACTTTATACATTTTTTTGTTTCAGTTTTAGTTAGTTTACTACATCAAGTTAAACTTAATATATATAGATATATATAGATATATATATAATAAAAAAATTGCCTTGTCACTTAACTGAAATAAAAAATAATTTATTCATTTTGTTAATTTTTTTACGTTTACTTTATTTCAAATAATACATTTTCTTGAATGCTTTTAAATTTAGTTAACTACAATTAAACCGACTGACATATATCTGTGATGCTGGGAGCACTGTATTGCAAAACACGGTTTATATTGCAAGTACAAAACAAATAAAAAATAAATTCCTAAAAATAAATTCAAAACCCTCTCCTTACCACTTGCACACAGTGGGTCAGATCCTGCGAGGGCCCTGAAACAACAATCTGATTTTAGGGACTGGTCTGGCTCATCACCAGTGGGGTCAGGGCTGGAGGTTATAGTGTTGTTTGTCTTCTTCAGCTATAGCTCCATGTGTGGAGTACAGTTGCTACATAAGCGCGCGCATACACACACATGTCCGCTGTCTGTTACCACAACAAAGGCCACAAGTATTCTGATTCTACACTATAATCAGGGCTCTAGAATGTTGGTTTAACTTTAGCCCCAAAACTCTTAACTGTGTTACATGATCTAGCAGGAACTGAAGATGCTTGATTGTCATCTAAGATTATCTCAAGCTTAACAAATCTGCTTTCAGACTGAACCAGATCATCCCTGCATGTCCAATTACAGTATGTTCTATTTTTCCCTGGGCACATCTAATCACAATTAAACTATTGCAATTAGACGCATTTGGGGTTCAGTGTGACTCCTTATGCAAGGCCATTCCTTGCTTTTAAAAGACCAGCATTGTTTGTAAAATCATAGGATAATTTTTTAATTTCAGCATTTTATTTTATTAATTTATTTCATATTGTTTTATTATCTTAAATATTTTCATTTTATTTATAATAAGTGGAAAAGATTAGTTATTGCCTTTAACTCAATTAATCTTTTGTGAAATTGTGATGTGAAAGTAAATCGGGGAAAAAATCATATACAAATCTGAAAAAAAAAGGTTTGTATATGGTTTATCAGGTTTTAAATGCTTAATTGTCCCCAACAAATGCACTGTCCTCCTCTCTCTCTCTCTCAGTAGCCTTTATCTCCATCAAACAGGGATACTTTCTCCTTTGGCCTGTTTATTAAAAGCTAACCCGTTCAGTATGGTTAGTACGTGAACAAGCAGCATGGCTGAAGTTACTGACGGGTGCTACATTCCCTCTTTGGCAGCCTGGAGTGTCCCAGCGATGTAGACAAGCAGCTGATGTCATCCTCGGTGTGCATGCGTGTGTGTGTGTGTGTGTGTGTGTGTGTGTTTGTAAAGGGCTAGCAGGAGATTGTCACCCTGCTGTTGAACATTCCTGTCCCACAAGCACAGGAGGGCACTACTGCCCCCAGAGAAAGAAAGAAAAAAGAAAGAGCGAGAGAGGAACTGAACCAATTGAAGCGGAGATGTGGTTTCAAAGCTGTTGTGTCACATGCTCCAACAGCGATAATTTACTCCGCTGGAGTCAGATGGTGTTGGTGCCTCAGAATGCCAGGAACGCAGATGAGTTCATTCTGCACGCTATAAGACGATCAGACTCGCAATTCATGTTAAAGGGCAGTTCCAAGTTCCATATTTCAAGGCTCTCTAATGCTTCATTGTGGCTGTGCTTCCCAGCAGGGATGATATCCCCTGAATTTACCCAAAAGTTTTTAAATATCTCTTTTATATTTCTAAAGCAATCTGTGGTCAGATTTTCACATGTTCCTGTAATTGGATCTGCTCAGCATAAATACGTTATTTAGTCTATTTAGGGATTTTTTTTTTTTTTTTTTTTACTGGTTTACTATTTAGGGAAAGTTTTTTTTTTTTTTTAAACCTGTTTTACTGGTTCTATGTGAATGTGCTGCCATACTGCTTTGAATTGTGGGAATACTTTCTTGTTGTGCCATTTCAGATTCTGAGTGATTTATTCAGTGATGACATCATAGAGTTCACAGCTATTTTTATTGGCCAGTAAACTGGCCGATCTGCCCTCAGTTACAACAGCTAGCCAATCAGAGAGGGTCAAGGGGGAAAAAATATGCTTTATGCTGATAATGAACTAGGCTTCCACATGGAACATCTATGTAAAATTATGTAAGAATATACAATTGACTTAAGCATCAAGTGTCTGTAATTGTTGACTCTATTTTTTCTGTAAAATAAAACCTGTCTCTATGCTAACAAGGTCATTGCCCTAACAACCGCACAACTCAAACCAAATACTTTATCCAATCATTTTCCATCTCTTATTTCTCACAGGACCCTGGAACTGAGAGGACATTAACGTCACCCCTGTGCAATCCCTTTGCAATCAGATCAGCGCCATCCATTTCAAATATAAAATTCACCTGTCATTGACCTGTCACTTGCAGCAATGAGAGGCAGAGCCGTTATGACATCATAGCCATGTGACAAATTGGAACTTTTACGTTGTCAACAAATTACAAAATTTGCGGCCTTTTCTATTTTATGAGTTTCTTTTATTATGAGAGTTTGAAAGCAAGACCCTGTGAAATATCTTGACTTGACTATTCACAAACAAAAGGATTTTGGTTTAGGGTTAGTTGCATGGAATTATATAATGTTATTAGTAAGTGCATGTAAGTAATAAGGGAGGATAGGTGTTAGTGAAAAATTGTCAGAACATTGTGCCAGGAATCACACATGTGACACACAAGAGTGTGTTCATTGTGAAACTGACAACTGCCTTTTCTTCCTTTTTTAATGGTCACGGAGTTTCAGTTGGGACCCACATTCATTTCTATAGCCTATAGGCTATAACATGAGAGATTTTCCTTGATTGCACAATATATGTGACCCATCTATAACAAAACTTTCGACACAGATATTTCACCTTTTTACAGTTCTAAAAATAAACGATAAAAGAGTTGTAAAAGTATAAAAATAATAAAAATAAAATATAAAAAAGTATAACTAAATTAGAACCAACAACAGCATTCAAGGTATACACATCAAATGCCATATTAAAACAAGATGAACCAGAAAGCTAATTACTTACTCTATTAGGAATTCATTAGACCACAAGCCCTTTCTCCATCAGAGTAATCTCAGAAGATCTGACACTGGGCTTTAAGAGCAAATAACAGGCCAAGGCCGAAGCTTGAAAGGTTATAGAGCACAGGTCTCACATCTCTTAATAAATTACAAGGTGAGATAGAGCTACTAATGAGTTGTTTTGACACAGTCTGAGACTCACAAATTGGATCAATACACATTCAGTAAACAGTAAAGACACCATCTTAATTGGTCGTTCATTCATGTCACTCTTTGCAGGTTTTAGCAGGTTTATTTGTGTATGTGTGAAAGAGAGATCACTCACTGAATGATCTGCCTTGTGCATATGCTCATTATTATTAGCAGTATATTTAGCATGGTTTCAGAATAAGGTCTCATAGGTTACTGTTATTCAATGCGATTATCACAAGTTACTGTTTACTATGCAATTAATGTAACAACAAGCAGTAGGCTACATTTGATTTTTAGGCTACTGATCTTGTTAACACAACTGTTATTTTATGTTAGCTCAGGTTTATTAAATAATATAAACAGTTACGACGTTTTATTTTAATATTGTATTAGCAAATGGTGGTTAATTAGATTAATAAAAGTATTTTTCGTTGTTAGTTTATGTTAATGTTGTGGAAACTTGTTCTAAAGTCTTTTGTTACATTTGCTAATCATTTTCTTCTTTTATTTTCACTATGTTTAAACGCTAGATTAAATTTGCTAGATCATATAAGTGCTACTCGCCATCTGCATTATAACACTTCTCGCGCTCAAACATGAACATACTATCAAAATGAGAAATAGCATAGTATATATAACTCACACGCGAACACTTACAAATAATGTAAACATGGTTTGTTTACAAATGTAATTAAGTAACCTACGTTGCTCTTGAAAAGAAAAAAAGGAAGTAGTAGCATGTTCTGTAGCAAGCCGCGTACGTTTGGTCCACGTCTGCCATGACTTGGCTTCGTATTGGCCTATGGACTGACTCATATCAATTTGCTACATAATAACGAGGACATCTAGTGGCGTACAAGTTACAGTGCAGATATTATTTCTACTCGGGCTTTCATGGTTCATGAAACACAGCACACAAATACAATTTAAACTCGTTATATCAACACAAAATTATTTATCTGTTTTTATACTCTTCAACAGCCCAAAACGTATCATTCTTTAGAAGGAACTTTGTTTTGTTTCTAACAGAATGGAAAGTTAGTGGGAGATGCTTACGCGAGGGTGTCGAGGGTACGCAATTGATATTTTATATTAATACAGCCATTTTTTAAAATGTTGATGATAACACCAAGCTCTGCAATTTCAATCTATTTTTTTTTAACTAATAAATAATCTAATAGGCTACCACAGAATTCATAAAATCTACCCAATACATCCAGATGATTCTTGCAGTTGTTTTTTTTTTTCTTCATCCGTGTTGTTTCTTCCAGGATGATGTTAAGAAATTGGCTTTTGTAAGTTTAAAGAACATTACAACAACTGGCAATAATAATAGGCTAATAATAACAACAACAACAACAACAACTAACAGGGGAATTAGAAAATTAACATTTTTAAAATTATGCATTTTAAATAGGCTATTATATATAACTTTAATCTATATAATATGTTTATATATAGAAGGAATAACTTATTTTACGTATAACACCTAAAACATGTTTATAAATGTAGGCAATAAAAATGTTTAATAAATATTAGATATTGATGTTCGGGATATAGAAATGTATTGTATAAAAGGAATAACTATTTTTTTTATGCGTAGCACTATAGTAAAGAAGGAGCACTACTACTAAAACAAATGTGTAAATGACCACCGTACCATCCGTACCTCACACACCCTCCTCCTCCTCCCGGCCGCGGAGTGGCGCTGTACCGCCGTGGATAAACGTGCGGCGGCCGCTCGGCCATGTTGAAGTGTGGAGGAACTGCAGCCCGCCATTGTGTGTCTGATCTGCAGCTGTAGCGAGAGAGAGGGAGATAGAGAGAGACGGGCGCAAAGACTCTAAAAACACACACATTTCCCGTTGACTTTAACCCGCAAACAAACGCGCAGTCTAACACACAGGCTCCGGGGAGAGAGAAATGTCAGCCAGCAGCCTTCTGGAGCAGGTAAACAGAGGCACTTTGTGAACATTGAGCAGAAGTGGCGTCGAGGCGGGTTTTTTTCTCTCTCGCAGCGCGAGTTCAGGCCTGAGCTTCATATAAACCTTCATTTATTCTCCCTCTTTCCTCTCCAAACTCACTCCTTCATGAATCACCTGGACCCAATCCAGAGACCGAAAGGCCAAGCAAACAAAGGTAAGTGAAACACCGCTGTGCCATTTTTGTGCTGTAGTAAGAGTCTCGTTCAGGTGCTGCTGTTAGCAGGCCGAGTCTTCAGACCGATTCCGCTATTAATTCAACCACTTAAACCTGCTTGAAACAATCCCACGTGGAATTCAAAGAGAAATGGGTCTTCCAGTAGACAATCTGGTTGGTTTTAGTTTCTTACATGTGTAAGGAGATCTTGTTTGGAGCCACGCTAGTTAGCCGCCTAGCACAGTAGTGAGGCCGAGCACAGCTAAACGCGTGACACACACTCGAGCACCTGAACACCCACCTACACTCTGCGCGAATGTTGTTTTTTAGGTGTTTTCTTCCAATTTAGTGCTGTAGATGTCTCCCATGTACTTCGAATAATCATTTCTATCGGTGGGCAAGAGGCAGGGGTTTAAGCATGCTGCCAAGAGGAACCTGTTGAGGGGATTTTCAGCACCACACTCAGTGTATCAACCTTTCACAATCCAGTTGCGTGTTGAATCACTGCGTATGACCACGTGGATATGATGTGAGAGCTTTTAGTCTTTTATTTTAGTCCGTTTTTAATTTAGAAGTGCGTTTCTGACATTGTTTTGCATAGATTATTAAATAAAGACACTATAACAAATACACAGTGATAGAAAAGATGAGGGAAAAATAAAACCAGTATAGACAAGTATGAGCTAACACTATTGTGTTAAGTGTAATAGACTTTAAGACTACATTGTTGTGCTGACAGTGAATTACCTAGTTTGGAGATGATTTCTGATGTTCAAATAAATTAGGCTGTGATAACTGAACATCTGACACTTCTTCCTGATGTTTGTATTTAATGAGGATTTGTCTTTGTTTTGTATCGCTGACTGAAGATAGATTGTCAGATTGTACTTTCTGTATAAAATGAGATACTTTGTGTTTAAGTCGAGCTATTTTTTTTTTTTTAAACTAAAGTTTGATGACAGTCAGTGTGTTTCATCCACATGTTGATTTCAGCAGAAGATGCATTGGTCTGATGGTGTGTTTTAGTCGTATTAAAAAGATCATATTTACAAATTGAAAGCATGTGAATGCCAGCATAGTCATAATTATGAGTGGGAAACAAGGGGTTTTCTGTGAACCTCATGTTTCAGCAAGTGTTGGTAAGGAATCGTGGTAGACAGTGGGTACAGTGTCTGTAACTGGTGGTAAATTTGTAAAAATGTATTTTTTTTTTTTACAATAAAATTTGCTAAGTTGCATATGCAATATGTGATTAGTATTGTACAATTAAGAAAAAAAGAATTTGGCTTATAGCACCTTTCTAAATTGGGAAAAACCATAAGATGGAAATACACACCTGATGCACTTTTTCTTTTCTATTTTTTTTGAAGTAGAGTTTTAAAAAAATGCATTTTGAAAAATGTACATCCCCGATCTTGCTTCAACCAAAGAGATTTGACATTGTTATTAGTACTTTACAACTTGTAAATACAAACATCCCAGGAGTACATGGACGCACCACAACTTTTAGTTTTGTGCCTTGGGAAGCACCCATAAGTTAAAAATTCCCAGATAAAACACTCAGCTTTGGCCTGATATTACAATTATCACGTTCTTTTCCTTAGACTGCTTTAAAAAGAAACATTGAGTATGTTCTCTAACTTACTGTATCTTTTGCTTTCCAGTGCAAAACGGAGCTGTTACCCAAAAGGATACTTTGAACGATGATGAGTTCGAGCCTTACCTGAACGCTCAGCCTAGACAGGTAGGTCTTGTTTCAGAGCTGAACAAAAGAAGGAACCCATAGAGACAAAGAGCAGGGCAATTGTGTTTGTTGCCTATTCTCTTGAGGATTCATTATGGTCCGTAATTGCATCCTGGTCTCTAGGCTTTGTTTTCTTATTAGGGTGTCACTATGGCACTCTACGCTGCAGCCAAAGATTGTATGAGAATTGTTTAAAGAGGTGTGTGGACTTAGTTAAGTCATCCATCATACATATTGACACATGACACCGGCAGATATTTAGTTGCTGTCTAAATTGTATTGCATGTTGATGAGTCATAGGAAATTGTGCAAAATGCAGTGCAGCTGTTCACCAGGAAGTGATGAAAGGTGATTAAAGAATGAAATAATTAGCAATAATTACGTTTGCGCTCCTGCACAGACATTTTATAATGAAATTATTCAAATTAAAAATTCTCCAATTTGTCAGTCCTAGCGCTAATATATGCCGAAATACTGGGTGTTCTGGCAAAGGATGTCTTGTGAGGAAAATGGGACACAGATGAATAAAGGGTCTAGTATTCACCCTGTCAAAGGAATGCTGGGATCTTTTGTGGGGAATCTGTGCCACTGTTGCCCTCACAAAGCTGATTGCTGGTGTTGAAAATATGAGCAGGCTGTGTGCCTGGAGGGGGGGCCCGGTCCATGACCAGTCCTAAATGATCTTCTCAAAGCTCTCTTCCCAGTACTTTGCATGTCAGAGAAGGTCTTTTAGTACAAAGTTTCAGTGCACTTTTGAGATTATGATGAGAAGGGCTGAACAATAAAGGTGTTCTGGTCTGAGGTCACTGAGAGTTTAATGATTTAAGAGGGATGTCTTTTTATTTTTTATTTTTTGTATTTGATTAAAATACAGTGAAAACAGTAAATATTTTATTGCAATTTAAAATAAGTAAAATGATTATGTACTTTAAATTGTGATTTATTACTTTGAAGGCAGTGCTGAATTTTCAGGAGCCATTACTCCAATCTTCATTTTCATATGGTCTTTCAGAAATCCTTCTAATATGCTGATTTATTGTGAATGATAAGAAATGTCTCAATGCTAAAAACTGTATTTTTCAGGATTTTTTTTAATTACATGTTAAGTTCAAAAGAACAGCATTTATTCAATTTATAAATTTGACATTTAGCATTTACACTGGATTGGCTAGTGAAATTTTGGCAATGCCGGTAGTAATCTGAACTTCAAGCAGAAGAAAACCATATTTAGTTGTTAACCACACTTTATTTAATTCAGCTTCATTTTATTTTGAACCAGCAGTAATGGCAAGGGAGAGTAGAGAGTATTTAATAACAATACAGATAATTGAAATCGTGCTGCTTTTACCCTAATGTTGCACTTTAACTTGTGAATTCCTTCCCCCCTCATGCATTTACCTTTTACTTGTTTATTTGCTTTTTTAGCCTGTGCAATGACTGTGCTCAATAGGAAGACTTATATGTTGTTCTTGTTTTTGCAGAGCAATGCCTATACGGCCATGTCCGACTCCTACATGCCCAGTTACTACAGCCCCTCGATAGGCTTTACCTATTCGCTGAATGAAGCGGCATGGTCTACAGGCGGTGACCCCCCGATGCCTTACCTGGCCTCTTATGGACAGCTTAGCAATGGGGAGCACCACTTTCTCCCAGATGCCATGTTCGGCCAGTCCGGGGCACTGGGGAGCAACCCTTTCCTGGGACAGCACGGCTTCAACTTCTTCCCCAGTGGGATTGACTTCCCTGCCTGGGGGAACAGCAGCTCTCAGGGACAGTCCACACAGAGCTCAGGTTACAGCAGCAGTTACGCCTATGCTCCTAGCACGCTAGGTGGAGCTATGATCGACGGACAGTCTCCCTTTGCAGCCAACGAGCCGCTCAACAAGGCCGTGGGAATGAATAGCTTGGATCAGGGTATGGCGGGGCTTAAGATTGGGGCTGGGGACATGGCGCCCAAAGTTGTTGGTTCTGGAATTCCTGGAGGGCCATTGAGTCAGGTGTCTGCAGCTCCCACCATGGCTCCCGCCTCCATGGCTCCTGCGAAAACTGCGTCTTGGGCGGACATTGCCAGCAAGCCGGCCAAGCCGCAGCCTAAGCTGAAAACCAAGGGGGGACTTGGTGGGACGAATCTGCCGCCGCCTCCCATCAAACATAACATGGATATTGGGACTTGGGACAACAAGGGGACTATGCCTAAACCAGCAGCCCCACAGCAGACTTCCATGCCCACTAATGGACAGCCGCCCAATCAGTCGTCTCCTCAACCAGGTGCTACTGCCGGCGGGGTGCCGCAGCTGCCCCTCAGCAATGGACAGCTAGTGCCTCCCACCGGGCAACTCGGCCAGCACCCTCTTCCTCCAGGGGGCCAGCCTGGTGCTGTCCCACCTCCACTCTCCCAGGGCCCTCCCGCTCCCCAGCCCTCCCAGCCGACCCGCTGGGTGCCTCCGCGTAACCGTGCCAATGGCTTTGGGGATGCAGCGGGTGGACCTGGCCAATCCCCTCCCAATTCAGGAATGGGTGGTGTTGCTGTGCCATCAGAGCCCCACCCAGTTCTGGAGAAACTGCGCATGGTGAACAACTACAATCCCAAGGACTTTGACTGGAACCCTAAGCATGGTCGCGTCTTCATCATCAAGAGCTACTCTGAGGACGACATCCATCGTTCCATTAAGTACAATATCTGGTGCAGCACAGAACATGGCAATAAGCGTCTGGACGCTGCTTACCGTTCGCTGGCCAACAAAGGGCCGCTTTACCTGCTCTTCAGCGTGAATGGCAGTGGGCACTTCTGCGGTGTAGCCGAGATGCGCTCACCTGTGGACTACAACACTTGTGCAGGCGTGTGGTCGCAGGACAAGTGGAAGGGTCGCTTCGATGTGCGCTGGATCTTTGTGAAGGACGTTCCCAACAGCCAACTGAGGCACATTCGTCTGGAAAACAACGAGAATAAGCCGGTGACCAACTCCCGAGACACACAGGAGGTTCCGCTGGACAAGGCACGTCAGGTTTTGAAGATCATCGCAAGTTACAAGCACACCACCTCCATTTTTGACGACTTTTCACACTACGAGAAACGTCAGGAAGAGGAGGAGAGTGTGAAAAAGGTAATCTGCCATGGCGTAGCTCCATCAGGAATATAAAGCAGTTTTTTTTTGTTTTTTAATTCAGTTCTTCAGAGTTCTTTTGCCAATGTTAGTTTTGAAATGTTAGGACCACTATTGTTCAATATTTTGTCCTTTTGATGATTTGATTTTTTTTTTTTTTAATATATATATGTTCTTGGAATTGTTTACTCTGAGTTTATCCAATTCAAGAGTAGACCTGGGTGATAAAACGGTATCGATATTTATCGACGGTACACCTTCTTTGATGTTAATTTAAAAAATGTTCGATATAGTGCATGATGTAGGCATGTGCTATGAGTGACACAGACAGCACACACAAACACATGCTGAATTGAGTGC
>SCHK01263416.1:0-16514 GCA_004124795.1 Poropuntius huangchuchieni
TATATATATATATATATATATTAGTGCTGTCAAACGATTTTATTTAGGTATACGATTAACGAAACTTTTATTTAGGTATACGATTAATCGCGATTAATCGTTTGACAGCACTAATATATATATATATATATATATATACACACACACACACACACACACACATTTATATATATGTGCCTATATCAATCTATGAATCAAGTGTGAGACCAGGTCAATACTTGAGTACAGCGTTTCTTACTCAGACCAGTTGACAAATACGTGCATTCTTACGGTGAAAGTGAAAAGATAAAATTAGACCACGAAAATTGGCATGAAAGGCTCCAAGTAGCATGTTGTTACTGTTATTATTTTTACATTTAATATTTACTGTAATTTCTGGGGTAATTATTTAATATTTCCATGATATTAGCTGTACATATCAGAATATAATGGATTCTGCTTATTCATTTATTCTGTCCAAACACAACTTTAAATTGAATAGTTGATTTAGTATTTTGCATTAATGACACTTACATAATACATAAATATTAATAAAAAGATATCAGAAGTCATTTCTACAATCTGTAAAAGTTTATTCCAGATATACATGGCCTCTTTAAATATTTTTACATTATTTTACAGTATGCATTACAATAATGACGGCGTTTTAATTTGTCAATATAGCTATTAATTTGACAATTCTATATGCGCTATAGAAACGACCCGCTTTAAGGAATGGTAAGGTTTAAGTTATAGAAACTGTATGTAGTTTTGTGAATTTGGAGCCCCCTACAGTGAAGTGAGTGGAGTCCGCTGTCATAATTACAGTGATGTAGCTGTACACATGCATTTGTTGTTGCAGTAGAACAGCCTGAGCTTTTTCACAGAATACCGTACCCGCTCACCAAACTCACACACTCCAAGAGCAAACATCTGTGAAAGAAACAGAAGCCATTCGCATGATTATAAGTGTACCAGCAGACTGATTTAGTACATTCACATACAGTTGGTTTAGGTAAGAAATCACTTAACTAGCTAACTAGCACAGACACTGTGTTATCAGTTGGTCCTGTCAGCTGGGACTGGTTTCTCAGTTTCTCTCTCTACCACACTAACATTTAATGAAGCATTTTTGCCCCTGGCCACAGTCACCCTTGACCTAGGGTGTAAAATTAAAAATATGTAAGGAAATAATTTTAATTTTCTAAATGAGGGACGTATGATAAGGTGACCAGACGTGCCAGTCCCAGGGACATGTTCTGCCCAGGATTTCTAAATTGCTTAAAATAACCAGGTGTTAGCTGTTTGCGCTACCCTAATCGAGCGTTTTACGACATCAAAGTACAGCGAGAGCGAATTGAAAGCATGGAGCTCTACATACAATGATTGATCAGCTCAGCACAAACAGCTAACATCTGGTTATTTTAGGCAATTTAGAAATCCTGTGCTGAACGTATCCCTGTGAAGTGGCATGACTGTGCACCTTACCTTATAAAATTAAAGACACTGCTACTGTAAGATTTTCCTGTAAAGCTGATTTGCAACAATAATTTGCGAAAGCACGATACCGTATAAATAAAACTAAATTGACTTAACATGCTGTCTTAGCCTATGGGCAGTCATATGTTATTATTGAATATGCGTGGTCCAGTTATAATTCACAGATAAACTGCTCAAATGAAATGGAGTTGTCTGACCCTGGACAAGAAGTGTCACATCTCGTCGTCCTCCAGGAGGCGCTGTGTACTTGTACCTTCCATGACCTGCAGCTTCCCAGCAGTCTCTTATTCAGGTCCTGGCTGTCTGGTCCTGGAAACAGCACTATGAGGTGAAGGAAATGACTCTGTGGTTTTGGAGGATCTGATTTTTTTGAAAAATGGCATAATACAAAAGAATTAAATCGTTATTGTCTACATTTATGGTAAAGCTCACAAGAAATATGTCCTGGAATTTTTGCAGCGCTCTGTGAGAGGAATCTGCTGAATGCATCAAAATACTGTAAAATGTATGCAGTGGAACTGAGAAAATCAAACTAGCCAATATATGTAATACATACAGTAAACACATCAGGGCAGTGGATGTGTAAAACTCTGTTATGATCAGTTCTAATTCTGTGGAAATCTGTAGAGTGTCCATGTTGATAGCAGTTGTACACTCATTGTAGCTGTATTGTTCAGTACCTTTTCTTCTTATTTAGATGTATACACAACAGCTACAGTCAAGATACTATCACTTGAAGTGTGCCAGTTATTAAATTTGAGGTCTGAATGACTGATTAATTAGTTATTTCCTTCACATAGTACCCTGACAGAGTTAGGTTCAGGGTTATGTGACTTGGATAATAATCAGTTGTGACTGACCCTGTGATCTCTTCTAAAAGAGTCCGGGCCCCTGCCTGACCACTGCTGGGCTACTTTGGAATAAAGAGCCAGAGAAATGGACATCCTCAGCCGTAAAGTTCTGTCCCCAAATCAGATGTAATTAGGGACAATTACAATTTGGACTTATCCTCCTTTCATTGTGTAACCGAGCCTGTGAAAAGGATGGACGGAAAACACACATATATCACGGCGACATGATGCATAAAAGGTGGCCCCTTGCTAAGCATTTAAAATAGCCCCTTTGAAGGCTTTGGAAAGATGCAAAGTTGAAAACAAGGTTGAGCAATACAAACAGCGCAAGTCTCTATGGCAATGTTGGTTCCAGGGAGGAGAATAACTGGCCCTTGTGTTCTCTCATTCTCTCAGGCTGTTCAGGGGTGGCGGGGTGAGCAGAAAAGGAAGCTCTAGGAAGTAAAACTTCAGGGAAATGTGTGTGTGTGTGTGTGTGTGTGTGCGCAGCTGAGAAACTCAGACATAACAATGTCTTCCTGCAACAATTGGACCAAAGACTATTTGGTTGTGCCTCACTAAAATATTGTTAGGCCTGTATTCTTAACTCTTTCTTTTTTAAAGTTTTCCTAAATCCAGATTTCCATGTTTGCTCTTGGTTCTGGTATGTGTACAATTGCAATTCAGTCATGTGATAATGACAATGCAGAGGCGCATTTATTAATAAAGAGAGTAAATATTTTGAAATAATGTAATATATTCTGTGCAACATACTTCCTGTAAGTAAAGCAGGGCAGGTCCACGTTTAAATATTCACACACTACGTTGATTTCAAATAAGGGCATGCATAAGGGTTACCAGATGTCACCAGAAATATCCCTATTCTTTACTGCAATTTGAGTAGAATCTTCCATAGTGACCTCTTTATGAAAGGCTCACTGGATGTCTTCTGGAACACAGCTGGTAAGCACAAAAGATGCCCATACATTCTTAGCTCTCATCCGAGTGTTGTCCATTGATTGCAGTTTTTACTGCATATTTACAGAAAACTTTATTTATGTGTCTACCTATCTGTGGTTTTGGGGTCAAATTTGGGGTAAAAAAACCTTACTATATGCAGATTAGTTTAGTAAGGACTTAGTCCTATAAATATGTAATTTTATAGCACTGTCTAGATAGATAGTGTAGCTTTTCCATACTGTACATAGTAGTACTGTTGTGAGGTTCTGTATGTGTCAGTAATGGCAGCTTGAGTTCAGCAGGTGGTCTGGGCATCAGCTGCCGTGTTTCTCTTCCTTCATGAGACTGACGTTCCCCTGCAGATATTATCACTTGATTACCCCACCAGGGGCTTTAGTCATTATTCTTTTCTGATGGAGGTAGAGGTACACTCAATAACATATACATATAGCATATGCATGCTAAACAGCTACTCTTTTACTTTTAAGAGCTTCTTCAACCAGGGTGCTACATCCCGTCAACATCGTGATTTCCCTATCTTATTTATTTAATTACAAAAACACATTTGAAAGATTTTCTTATTACACAATTAGACAGATTGTCAGGTAGGCTGTCACTGTGGTGGTACACATTTTATTAGTATCTCAAGTGTACATATGTACCATTTTGGTACTAATATTAGTACCGTTTGATAAGTTTCTGCCCCAGTGACAGCTTTTGAACCTGTTTTTATTTTCCTCTCAGATCATGCAGAGGCAGGATGACAGTGAACCCAGTCACAGGGAGTTTATTGCAGAAATCAGTGCAATAGAACAATACAGTGTAAAAAAATATACGACAGCATATGTTTTTTTCATTACTTTGACCCATCAGATTACTTAATTTCAACTTTATTTTTCAAGTTATACATGTCACAATCTCCATCTAAAGTGCCCATGTGCTACGCTAGAGGGCACTCCATCCCACACTTTTGCCACTCATTCTGGACTCCATTTCCCATAACCTCTGCCTAGGAAGTCATTATCAGACCCCACATGTTTCTAATCAGGAGGACTATAAAAGTTGGACACTTCCACACACACCGCTGAGTATTGCTTGTTTGTATGTATTCAAGCCATTCTTTGCTTCCATGTTTTGCCAGTGATTTCCTAGTTTCATAGTTTCCTTGACTGTGTTTTAGATCCTTGGACTGTTTACCTGCTTTAATGTTTTTTTTGTTGTTTTGTTTTGTTTTTTTGCTGCCTTCCTGACCATTGCCTGTTTGTGGATTACTCTTTTGTCTCAACCTGGACATTGTTGTTTTGCTGGTGACTGTCCTGCCTGTCTGATTATGTTTCTAAATAAAGCCTACATTTGGATCCTCCTACTCCGTTGTCACAACTCCCTACATTCCAGAATACTCAGCCACACCTGGATCCAATGGCTTTATCAAACGTTCCAGGCTAAATATGGACAAAGCACTTTAATTCACCCCCATCAGGGAATGCGTTCCCTCGAGGACCATATTCAGGATTTTCTCAAAATTGCACATCTCTCTGATCTCCTGGACTATGTACTTATTGAGATTTTCTGTCATGGACTTAATGAACCATTGTGCTCATTCGTGATGGATCTTGAGGTTCGCTATACAAAATTTTGGACTTTGCTCTTTTGTCATGTGTTTCTACTTTCACCGTGGGAGAAGCAGAGGACTTCAAAGGACTTTGAAGATTTGGCCCATCATGGTCACCTGCAGGTCCTGTCATAATGGTCGCTAAGTCCCATGTTTTCTGCACCTTCCTGTTCTGTGATCACTGTACCTGGGCCAGTTTATAAAATTGCAGCCAGCCCAGAGTATCTTCCCAAGATGGTCGCCAACCCAGAGTCTCTTCACAAGATGGCTGCCAGCCCAGGGTCTCTTCCCAAGATGGCTGCCAGAAACAGACACCATCTGTCTTAGAAACAGACATAGTGCTCTCTGTCCTCCCTGTGATGCCTATGGTCAATCCCCCAGAGGTGGCAGCTTCCACTTCAGAATCTCCCAAGATGGTGGCGCCCATTCTAGTCCATTCGAGTCTGCTCCATAATCCGTTCTATTCCCGAATCCATCCTCAAGTCTGCTCCAGAGCTCACTCCAGCACTTGAATCTGCTCCAGTCTCTGAATCCACTCCAGAGAGTCGAGAGAAGGCTCTAGTTCCTGATCAAAGTTGAGAGATGGCTGTAACCCCTAACCAGTGCTGAGAGATGGCTCCTGATCTCGAGTTTGGCCTAGAGAGGGCTTCTGTTACTGAGTTTGGCCCAGAGAAGGTTTCATTTCCTGAGTTTGGCCCAGAGAAAGCTTCTGTTCCCAAGTTTGGCCCAGAGAGAGCTTCTGTTACTGAGTTTGGCCCAGAGAAGGTTTCATTTCCTGAGTTTGGCCCAGAGAAAGCTTCTGTTCCCAAGTTTGGCCCAGAGAGAGCTTCTGTTACCGAGTTTGGCCCAGAAAGGGCTTCTGTCCCCAAGTTTGGCCCAGAGGTAGAGACAGAACCTGCAGAGGTGGTGGCGGTGTTGTCAAGTTGATCAGCTTTGATGCTTATCGGAAGGCTCCTGTTTACTCTGATACTGAATCCTAATTTGTTACTGTTTGTGTAGCTGCAGAAACCAATGGCACTCAAGCCCACCAGAAGGGGCAGAGTTGACTGTTATATAAGTCGGCCCAGAGTGCCATCTCATCAGAATTATTCGACTGAAGCGACAGCCATCAATTCCCATGCAGCTTACAGCTCGTCACGTCCCGAGCACTACCTATCGAAATGTAAGTCTCGTTGCGTTAGCTTTGACACTTATGGGGAATGCATCAATTAGTGCCATGCTATGAGCAGAAGCAGAACTAAGCCTGCTCTTCAAGCCCAACTCAGGAGCACTCGATAGAGAGCCCTGTAAACCTGAACTACAGAAGAGACCCGAGTCATAATCTGCAGGGCAGGGACGTCCAATTTGTAAAATCTAATGAAGGTAGATGGCAACGAACAGCCAGTGGCCGCACAGAGATCCCACTGGACCATGCCCAGGCCATTCCTCTGGTACAATGGGCCTTCACACCTATAGGGCATTGCAAGCCAACCGTAGCATAAGCCTCTACTATTGTTACCTGTGGAGGGAGTATCACTCATTCTTGGTAATGACTTGGCAGGTAAGAAAGTTCTTTGTTTACCTGAAGTGACTGATGACCCCATTGATGTAAATAAAGGTAACAATGTGTTACATTAAACATTTCCTGATGTGTTTGGTGCTTGTGCAGTGACTCATGCTCAGTCTCATAAGTTTGAGGAGACTGTGGATCTTTCTGAATCCTTTTTCAGAAATTCCCATCTACGGAAGTTCAGTTCTACATTTAGTCTGACCAGGGTAGTAATTTTATGTCGAAGGAGTTTGCTAAAGTAATGAGGCAACTAAACGTCTCAGCCGGCTTCACGGTTGGAGAACAACTTTACAGTCATTAGGCCCAAACTCAAGACAGGAAGTGCTGACAGACAGCGCTTGCAAGTCACCTACTCGTTTGACCAATGCTAAGACCAAATACAGAGCAGTCTTGAGTGACATGGGCCACAGATCAGCCATTTGAAGCAGCTCAAAAGGAGGGCCATTGAGGGCCCTTAGGACTATAGACAATTCCCATATTTGTACAGTTCTAGGGCGAGGCGGATACAGTCTTCAAGCTCCCCTAAGAAACTTAGTGACCAGGTCACGAGAGAATGATTCGCCCTAAAGGCTTCCACATAAACTTTGATTGCGGAATGGGTACAGCCCTTGTCCAACAACTCCTGAAAAAAGGTTAGCATGTGGTACACGTCACAAGAATACAGAGCCAGGCTTCGTGCTGAACACCAGTCACAGAAGACTGGGCAAAGGCGCCAGCAGGAGCACGTTTTTCCAGATTTTCCAGCACATTTTGCATATTTTCCAGATGACAGAGAAAAGAACTTAAAATGCTCTGTCACTTTTGATTGGACACATAAAAGTAATACATCACTTGAATCTGTAAAGGCGTCTACTGTTATTTGTGTATGTTCACCATATGAACAAAACTTTGTGCTTTTCTAAAATAAAGAAATCAAACAGGGTCTCAGTCTTCACTGTTTTCTATGAACTGCTTTTAGAAATGCGTCACTAAAATGAACTGAAACTCAGCGAATACTTTATATACAGACATGAGAAATATATCTTTATAAAGTTTGACATGTCAATCAATCAATCACCTTTATTTATATGGAGCTTTTAACAATACAGATTGTGTCAAAGCACTGAACAGTATCAAATAGGAGAATAGAGTGTCAGTAATGTATAATGCTACAGCCTCAAACTTTTCAGGTCTTGTGAACTGGGTACACAAGTGTTCTGGAATGTGCAATTTCTTGAGCTCATCGTGGAACTGCTTCGGCTCCTCTAACACACTGTCAAAAATAAGCTCCAGTAATCGATCCACATACCCTGCTATTAAGAACAAATACTATGTTGTAATTACATATAGTCAATGCTTATAAATTGCATACCATATGTAGGCCTTGTCTTTAGCGGGCTGATTGTGCATTCTACCTTTTTGTAGCGAAGATACTGCATGTGCCTTCTTAGCTGTCCAGTAGCAGTTATGGCTTGTTCTTTTGCACTGTTTCCGTTGTAGTTCAGTTGCGATCTAAGGTGAGAATGTATGCAGTTACATACTGCGAATCACTTGATACTTTACAAACGACCATGCTTATTTTATCACTGACGCATTAATTCGCACAATTTGTTTAATAAAAGACTTGCAAATGAAAACAAACCCAACATCCCAATAAAAGAAAATGCTACACTCTTTGGCACAAACCGAATGAGCAGACTGTGGAACGACTCAAGTGAGGAAGTCTGGTGGTCACCACTTAGATTTTCTAAGTCCCTAAGCAGTCTTGGAGCCAGGATTATGTCGCAGAGCTTCTCACATGCAGCAGTACCTAATGAAAAAACACACGCTGAGCTTGCAGGATGTGTCTGACTAAAAAACCTCCACCGCTCAGAAATATTCAAAGAGGTGGGGAATGATCGCAAGCTTTGTTTAAAGGAGTTCTGGCCCCTCTCCTCTTCCTTTCTCCATGGGGGCGGCTTCTGAGGATCAGGGTCCAGCACTACTCGAGGGTGGGGACCTTGGCACTTTGGGAAGGGAAACTTTTTTGCCATCCAAGGGTGCTGTTGAAGCCCAGGTGGAGCACCGACATATTATGCAGGACTTAGTCAGTCTGGCCAGCTGCTGCATAAGCCCTGTTGGCTCGGGAGGATGTCATCCTGCAGGGCTTGGATGGATGCGCTGCAGTCTTGAATCCGCGGATAGATGGCAGACACAGGTGAGCAGCTCTTTGAGAGGGGGCTGCCATGTCTTGGTGAGCTTGTTGTGGCGGGTGGGCTCTTCTGGGGCCGTTCATTCAAGGCTGAGTTCCACAGCATGAGAATGCGAAAGTGACGTGACATACGGAATTTGTGCTCTGCATATATCCCATCCAAGTGTACACACACAGAAGTGAACACACACACACCGTGAACACACACCTGGAGCAGTGGGCAGCCATTTATGCTGCGGCGCCCGGAGAGCAGTTGGGGGTTCGGTGCCTTGCTCAAGGGCACCTAAGTCGTGGTATTGAGGGTGGAGAGAGCGCTGTACACTCACTCCCCCCACCTACAATCCCCGCCAGACCCAAGACTCAAACCCATGACCTTTGGGCTACGAGTCTGACTCTCTAACCATTAGGCCACGACTCCCCGCAGATCAGCTCAGAATCCACGCTTTGCCATGCAGACTGACACAGAGAGGGAACACGCCCACTCATTAGCATCAGATGCCATCAAGAGTAGTCAACAGCTGTCTCTTCCACTGAAGTGCAGAAAGAAATCAAGCCGTTTGCAGATGATTAGGGGTGTTGATCCTCACGTGTGAAGCACACCGGTGAGACAATGAGCTGGGGGGAGAGCAAAGCAAGCGGGTGCTGAGCTGATACAACATTAGCCGATATTAGCCATTTGCAAACTCCCGTTGCTGGACTTTTTTTTTTCTCTTAGGAGAGAAAGAAAATGGGAGAGCAGTGCTGGGAGGACAATAGAAGAAGGAAATCTGCGAATGAAGACACAAGAGACTCTCACACTGCAAACGTGAGGTCTCAGTGAGTGCAGCCTCTGCAATGTCTGATTTCTTGACATTCAAGTTTTCTTGTTTTGTCATTATATATATAGTATCTCCACATACATAATACAAAAGCTTGTTCTTTATTATTTTTGTGCCATGTTAAACTGTATTTGAGGTAATTTATTCCAAAACCATCGGCAAGTTAGATGACTTGTGCTATTGTTTTGTTTGATAGACAGAGTTTTGAACACATTCATCATATTGTTAGGTGACAAAAATATTGGACATTAAGGTAAATCGTTTTATAACCCTCTAAACCAGTCTCATGAGCTATTGCTTGTAAAATCAAAAAGTCAAATGAATTCCTGAAATGAACCTGAAGCACCTCTGTAAAACTGACTGATTTGCAAGAAATCTCTCCTCACTCAGTTACTAGCATCATCCTCTAGCACAGTAGTGTACTACTTGGCTCTTTAGCGCAAGTTTTGAAATTTACAGCCACTAAAAAAGAGAAACTACAATGAAAACTGGATGCAAAATAGCAGCAGGAGTCTTGTAACTGTGGCTTTGTTTTTCACCCTCTCAGTTTGGGTTGGTGTAGGGTGTGATGGAGAGTGAGAGAGGAAGGGAGGGAGTTGTTGGGGCGTTCTTGTAGTTTCCCATGTCATTCCTACAAACGGGCTTCCCTAACAGGAACCATAGGTATGCTGATCTCATTAGAACAATTACTAAAGGCCTGCATTTTCCAGCCCAGCCTTTAAAGACCCCAGGGCAATGTAATTTCAAAATCAACCCCTTCCAAAAAGCACCAGTGTTGGCACTTTCTAAAGGACTGTCAATTACTTCTCCCTCCATTCTGCAAAAGGAAAGCAGCATGATTCAACCAGGCCCAGATAAAGGGCCATTCTTTCGGGAAATCAGCCTGCGCATGGACTTGAATTCATTCTGCATTAATCTGCGACTGCCTGTGGGAGCTCACTAAATATTCATCAGCAGTGCCAGGCACATCACTGCATGCAAATAAGGCATTCCTGATGTGGAGATACTTCAGTTCTCTCTCTCTATCTCTCTCTCTCTCTGTTTTAAACACTTCTTAGGTTTTCACTGCTCTAAACTGTGCTCTGGCGTTCTGAGAGTTTACAACCACCAAATTTAATTATACAAAAACTACACACAGTTTGTGGGTCACCTTAAAGTCCATGATAAAAGCTGTTTAACTAAGAGATCAGCTGCGCGGCATGATGGGAAGGCTAATAGTCTTCTGAGGCTAAACTTATGTAACTGTGGGCTTGTGTTCTTTAGCACAACCCGTCTTTAACGTCTTCCCAATCACATGGTCCTAATAGAAAAGAAACAGAAAGAAAACTGCTTGTAAAATGAAGTCTTTAGGAACATGTAACATTATTACCAAAGGAATCAAATTTTGCTTGATGTTGTGACATATGTATAAAAGTTCATTTTACTTTCAGAACTCAAAATTTCCTCATCATTTATTGAAACGAAGCTGTAAAATGACAAATATCCTACACTTACAATGTGTCAGATGAAAGCATCAGGGCACGAGTTCCTCTACAGCAGAACATCAATGCCTACATTTACATCATTGCTTCCTTTGCCCATCACTGACAACAAGCAGGTGAAGTTGTAAGGACAGGCACTATTCTTACATACTGCAATGCATATTCAGGGGCCTTTTAACAAACAAAACATTTTCAACATTCTTTATTTAGTGCTTTTATTCAGCAAACATTAAGTAGATAAGAATATTTAGTAGAATTATATTATAGTACTGCAAACAATGGGCTGCTTTTTGCTGAGGAAACCAGCAGTGCCTTTTTTAGGATTCCAACGTTACAAAAACTTCTTGCAGGTCTTGAAAGTGTTTTTTAAATATGAAGTGGCATTTTTTTGTTTATCCCCTCCAACACAGTTTGCATGCGACAACTATGCTTCTGTATTCATGTTGTAAATTAGATTCAGCTTCACGCTGCTTGCTCGACCCTATAGCGGTGGTTGATCAGGCTCTTCCAGTGTTCAAGTGGCACTCTGCTGTCACCTTGAGGATTTTTCGCTGGCATCTGTGATGTCACTCCTGCAATGCAATATAGACAGATTGCCCTGTAGAACCGCTACACCCAACCTCAGTTGGCATATACAGTTTCGAGCGCTGTCAGTCACTGGCCAGACCTCCATACTTGGCGCTCTTCATCTCATGGGTGCCCTCCCAACACTCCTCATAAGGAGGATTCCTCCAAAAGGATGATACTTTTTGACTAAGAGACTAGAAGTACATCTAGCCTCAAATTAGTGTTGAGGATACGCTGCTGGAACATCAGTTCGCTCAGGTTCACAGAGAGCTGCCAGTTTAGTGTGGGTGTAAGCTTCGCTGGTAATAATCTGGATCCTTTCCCTGGTCACTCCCAAAAATAACCACTTTCTTACCACTTTGCTCTGCTTTAGGATGGGACTGGGGATGACACTGTTGTACGCTGCCTGGTTCTGAAAATCTGTCCATTAGATCTCATCCACCTCCTAGATCTCCTGAGTTTTTTTTTTTATTATTTAGAAAGTGACCAATAATTTGTGACAAATATTTTATATGTAGATTGATTTCTTGATTTTTCTGAAATCGTGGCATTACCTTTTATTTTATTCAGTTGTCATATCAATGGCATTATGTTTTTAAATGCATTATTAAATGAACCTTGCTCATTTACTTAACACGAAATAACATTTCGTTGTGTGATTCATTTAGAAAAATACACAATGTTAAAAAAAGAATACTTTTAACCCCTAAAATGAATTACATTTCTGCAATCGTTTAACCATTACTTATCATGCAATATTTACTTTGTTTGCAGTGGGACACAAAAGGCATTTTCTCCAACATGCTGTGACTGACAATAGAACCATAAAATACACCAAAAACACAATATAATTAGCAATCTTCATCTCCATCCTGAGCAGCGACTGTAAGCAGCAATACAAGCGCTGACACGCTCGTTACAAATTCAAACTTCCACTTGACAAAAAATCGAATCTGAGAAATGCACACCTTCACGGAGTGGATCAGAATAATAATCTGGATAAAAGTTTCAGCGATTAACAACTTTGCTCTGCACCTCACACAAACCCGCTGTATTCCACCTTATCTTTTTGTACTGTACATATTTGAAGGAAATAGTTATGGTTAGGTTTAGATGTGGGAGTGGGATTAATGACTATTAAAATATCTGTTTATTGCTATATTGTTACTAAAATGGTAATTTCCCTGCATAGTTTTGTCTATTACGTTTTATAGCTTTTTATATTTGCTATAAAATGAGTAGGTTTAGGTTTGGGGGTAGGTTAAGGGGTCCAAAAATTTAAATTGCTTATCAGTACAATTATAAAAATGCATTGATACAAAAATCTAATGATATAAAAGATCAGTAAATATTTTGTTTTTACGTTATTTTACGTAGCAATTTTTGCATTTTAAATGTTGTAATATGTCCAAATTGTACATTTCAGCATAAATGTACAGTTTATGCTTGTAAAAGTTACTTACTAATATCTACGTATAAAAAATGAAACCAGGCTGGAATATGATGTATCACAACAGTACAGAGAGTCACACAGAATATAGATTCACATGGCAGAGGAAAAGCTGCATCTTCCACTAAATAATTATAATGAGCTAAACAAATAAAAGCAAAATATCTGTACCATAATGAAATGCATAGCATCTTATTTTTTTCCATTGCATCATATTGCACTGAATTGCATCGTGTTGAAACGAATCAAAATCAGATCACACTGCATCGTAATAGGGGTGAATCGTATCACATCGGTAGCTGCTTCGTATGTATCTTTACTGTATCATATCATTGGCTATGCATCGAGATGCATATTGCATCAGCTTCATTTATGGAGATGCACATCTCTAATATGTTCACAAAGCTTGGACCAATCCCCTATGCTCCTGACCACCTACAGTATGTCTGACCTTTGGGTCGGAGCGTCAGCTCTCACCATGAATTTTTCTTCAGTTCCTCTTTAGAGTCAATGTTACTTATGTATGCACAGTGTTATTAAGGTTGAAACTAAACTCCGGAAACGGCAGGGCCTCCGGAAACTGAGCTTGACACCCCTGATCTGTGACATCTATTTTCTGGTGAGCCCTGACCGATGGGACACTCTCAGCCAATCACTCCAGCTTCTTCACATGTCCTTCAAGCTGCTGTTGAACTGTTTATCCAGGTTCTTTACCAGCTCCTTTGGAATAGCTGGAATTAGTGTTCCTTGTTCCTTGTCTTGTTCCTATATTTGATCTTGCAATCATTTCTCAAAATGCACATATGTGTGATTCAGAACGTATGCACCAAAAGAAAAAAAAAAACACGTGTATGCCTCTCTTTCAGATGTGATGTAAATGCAAATTGAAATAATGTGCAGCTGATTAATTTCAGATCTCCACCCTGTAAAGGCCAGCTAATTAATGTCATTAACATGCAATAGAGCCCTGGTCTATGTCTGAATCCTGCACTTGAGAACAGTGATTTCCAAATACACGCAGTACTCTGACTCTCTGACACATGAAAAGTGTGTACGTCTGCTTAAACCCTGACGTGGTGCTAAACATTTTCCCATGTAATATTCCAAATCCCATGTTATATTTAAAAATAAGATCACATTTATCCATACACATATTTTATAAATGAGGCCCAAGATCATTGTTGGCAAGTTATTTTTGCTTTTTTTCTTAATTAAGCTTAAATGGATACATATCTGTGTTTTGGAAAATGTTTGGTTACATTTTATTAATTTTTTTTATCATTTGTATTATTTAAAGTTGTATTATTCTCAGTCAGTGCAAGTGATGTGACAAAATTTTCATCATCTCTTAACATAGCTATGGCAATACAAAATAAAAGAAAAAACAAACAAAAAACACCCACTTACATGTGTTTATGTAAATAATATTGTTAACTGTCATCAGAATTCAGCAGATGTCAAGCATTACAAAAACAGCCGATCATTTCAATATAATGATGTTCAGAAGTGATATTGTTATGATTGACAGATGCATTTCTTTTTTATGACAAAGTTAGGATAACCAGATCATGAATATGACCTTTAAATAACTAATAATGTATGACTATGATACACAAGAATTCCTGAAAGCAATATATAGTTCCATCAGTTAAAGACTGTATATCTGCATCTTAATCTTTGCTGTGAAGCATCACTGTTAGTGTTGTTTTACACTTCACTCTGCCCTCTACTGCTTTCAATGTGAATAACAACAGACAGTGTCACATGACATCAGTGAAATATGATATATATATGAGATATATACACATATATATCATATTCCAGAGACAGTATACACCTTTTTAACTGAAAGTCTTCTCTCTCTTACACACCACATGTTTGTTTCTTCATAAGATGTATGTTATGCTCTTTGTCAGAGGCTAGAATTCATCACAAACAGCCAGTGATGAGCATGTCACATCATAAGAACCAAGACTGTCGTCTGACATAAAATAAGCATTACAGCTGGTTTCTTTACTTTTATTTTTAGGAGACGCTTTTAACCAAAGTAACTTGCAAATGAGCAATACAACATAGCAATTGATCTTAACATTAGACTGTGTCAAACAAGTGTATTCTGCCGTCCAGGCAGGGTTAGGAAGTTCATCCAGAAGAGCACTGCCTGATCAATCACACATAACTGTGCTGTCCGCTGGTCATAGATTAGCCATTGTTTTCTGGATGATGTGGTTGGGATTATTATTGCTGATGATTCGAGCTGGATGGATGAATTTTGCTGTACAGTCGAAGAGGCTGGAAAGATGAGAATTTCTGTCTCTACCATGAGTCATTTCTTTAGATTGTAAAATCATATAGTGTGGCTTTACTGTCATATCAATTAATGATTTTTGCAAATGACATATTGTAATAAAAGGTAAACTATATAATATCAACCATCTGGCCCATGGATCCTCCGTCTGTGGCCTGTGATGCTGGGATAGGCTCCAGTATGCCTTGGAGAATGAATGGATATAATATCACTTTGTCAGATTTGTTTTTACATTGTAAAGGTCAGTAAATATTCGGTCTGTATATTGGCCTGACCAGGCTTAAAAGTAAAAAACACTGAGATCAATTCAAAATCTTAGATTAACCCTCCGGGCACCGGTGTGGTCTGTCTCATATTTTCTTGAAGACTAAAGAAAAGAACTAAAAATACTTTGTCATTTTTGATCATACAGATAAGATTAAGTTAAGTAAGTAATAAAGTGTGGAGTTCTGAAATTTGCTTTTAAAATCATTATTAGTAAGACTTTATTCAAATGATATTCATTGCGAACGTCTTGAGGTGGGGTTGAAATAACATTGTGGTTAGGCTTAGTGTTAGTAGCAATTAATGTCTATTGGGAATTTGATACCAGAGCCAAACAGTACAACCTTTGCTTCAAAGGAAATTAATTTCCACATTTCATTACATATTTATTTATTTAATGTTATTAAAAGCTTGATCTGTTTTAGTTATTAGTTATTATAATTAACTTACAGAGTTATTATAGTTAAAAAAAAAATATATATATATATATATATATATATATTATTTGGGCTAAAATAAGTAAAATAATATATATATTTACATATACATTTAAAATAGTAGTAATGAAACTAATTAATATTATGAACTAATAAAAATGACAAAAACACAAAACAAGTTTAGTTCATGATACTAAAATACCACATGCATGAATGTGATTAATCAGATCAAGTGTCTGTATTGCAAATGCTCTTCACTAACTGCACTGTTCTTTATTTGTGCTTAATGTTTTTATTTCTGTATTTTTTTAAGCTGATGTATGAAGTTCACACAGGCGTCCTATAGCAGAGGAAGCGCAGGACTGTAGTTCCAAATCTATAGTTTTAGCATCTTAAAGAGATAGTTCACCCCAAAATGAAAATGTGATGTTTATCTGCTTACCCCAAGGGCATCCAAGATGTAGGTGACTGTTTTTCTTCATTAGAACCCATTTGGAGATTTTTAACGGATTAGTTCACTTTCAAATTAAAATTTCCCGATAATTTATTCACCCCCCATGTCATCCAAGATGTTTATGTATTTCTTTCT
>SCHK01263551.1:2237-12851 GCA_004124795.1 Poropuntius huangchuchieni
ATCGCTGAACCGCCGACTGTTCGTTGAAACGTCCCCCTCCTCTCAGCTCAGCGTGCTTCTCTTGAATTGTAAACAGTGGCGTTATGTATATTGCTTATCAATATGAGCGCGAATGAGACTCAGAGAATATTAGTGAAGAGGACCACAGCACGGATCTTAATGGTATGTTTGTTTGTTGTCTCATACTTTTAGAAAGCTGTTGTTTGTAAATTCTACTGCTTCTGTTAGCTTCTATTATACGGTTTTAAAGCTTTATTACAGTACGGTAACCGCACATGCATCCATGTATAATGCTTCTCATAGCTATGTGAAAAAGTGTATAATTGGAACAGTATTATTTGGAGATGATCTGACGATCTGAATGACAGAGAGAGAGAGAGAGAGAGCGTGTACAGAGCAGATGACGCGAGGAACAGTAATGAGAACCATTGCTTTAGAACATTGATTTTGAAACTTGTGAATCATTAGAATCATTTGAAGACAGAAGCGCGTTCCTCTTCTGTAAACCGGTGCAGTAGGCTATGACCTCGCCCCTTCGTTGCGTGTTGCCGGGGCCAGGGTTTATCTAGGTCCGTTACGTATGGGACCCGGGAAGTAGGTCGTTGTAGTCCCATACGAGTCGTTTTTGTAGGCATTAAACTTCCTGAATTTTAAAAGATGATATCTCTGTTTGCAGTGAACCTTCAGTGCTGCAACTTTGCAGATATTGTTTATGCTCAAACAGCGACATTACACACTAACTAATGTTAAAAAAGTGAAATCGCAATCAAACACCCCTTTAAGACATGCTTTTTTTGGGCGTTAAATAATGGCACAAATACCAGTGAATTGACGAGCGCAAATCTTAGTAAATTGCATTGCATGATATATTTTAATAATAAGTCAATAGCTATTTCTGATTCATTCTGACTTGAATTAGAACAAATACAAATGACATTACTCACAACGCTCCATCTAGTTCTTGGCGTAAAGTTGAGTGATCCTCTCACCTGACCGATTCTCTCATCACAGTGGCTCTCCAGACCCGTCAGTCTCCTCTCAAAGCCATCGAGGACCTCCGCCCTCACCCCGGCCAATCTGGAGTCCAGAAGCTCCTCTAGATGTCTCTGATCTGCGGGGACGGGTCTCCCTGTGGCCGTGTCGATCAGCTTCTTCAGCTGGCCATCGTGTCCCATCACCATCCCACGGATCTCGTCCAGCATGTCGCTCTTGGTCCTCAGCTCATCTTTGACCTCCATCACCCTTCCCACCAGCTCTCCGAACCCAGGCAGGTTCTCCTCGCCGTCCAAGCCATTCGGCACACCCTCTGGGATCAGCCCGAAGCCCACAGAGGTGTCCAGCAGCCGCGGGACGCCACCGAGCAAGGTGGTCAGCATCTTCTTGGTGTCCTCACGAAGAGACACTCGCAGACGCTCCTCCATGCCAGTCACCAAGCCATTCAGGGTGTCCAGATCTCGAGAGAGTTTACGAAGGTTTTCTTCAATGCGGTCTAAACGCTCACCAGAAACTCCCGCCTTCGGACCTTAGAGGTAGAGGTGAGGAAAAGATCACTTTTACAACGACATTTAGGAAATTAGAAAGGCGTAGTTCAGGGCTTCCTAAACAGGGTTTGTACTGTAAGGGAACTGCAGGGGAGTTGTGTAAAGCTAATTATATCCAAATATAAAACTAAAATAAATAATGTAAATGTGGCAGTCGCCATCTCTGCATGTGCTGCAAGTTAACCGTGCATTTAGGAACACAACATACTCTAGGATTTACTGTATATCTTCACATAATTTCCAACATTTTTGTGCACAGATGTTTACAGCATTTCAGTTGTATCTTGCCTAAATAAATAAATAAATAAAAAGAGGATTTAAAATATTTAAAGCTTGAGAGTTTAAATTATAAAAGGGATTAATTTAAAGACATAAAGATTATTTTAACTTGAAAAATAAAATTATTATAATTATTATCAAACATTCATGTACAATACATTACATTTGTAATATGTTTCTCTCTTAAATTTCATAATTAAGTTAAAGCACAGTGATAACATTATTATTATTATTATTATTATTGTTATCAATATTATTATTTATTCATTTATTTATTTTGTGAATGTAATGTGGACAAATTTATTATGTATGTATGTATGTATTTCATTTCTTAAAAGCATCGTAAGCTTAAGTTGATCGTAGCTCCATTGGTTTCAATGGGTCTACAATGTACTTAAGCTTACGATGCTTTTGGGAAACACAACCCTGGTTACCACAAATATGTGTTATTTTATAACATTATTATTAATAATAATTTAAAATCATAGGTTATTTCAAGAAAATATTTTGCATTCAAGAGGTTTAACTAACAAAAAACTTTGGGTTTAAAAAAAAAAAAAAAAAAGTAAAATTTTAAACATCATTACTTTGTAATAAGACATTTTTTTTAAAGTGTACTTTACCCTACTGTTAACAATAATGGCAGTGTTCAGAGTCAAATTGCTATCGGTGGCACATTAGGAGTGTTGTGAGCTGTGTAATCTGCTCTCACCGTGACTTGTTTTGGGAGTTTCTGGAGGCACGAATCCGCTAGGGATGGGTTTGTTGTCAGGGTGTCCTCCAGGAAAGGGGAATGGGATATTGGGATGACCCCTGGGGTAGCCCTTCACCCCGGGCCGAGGGAAAGAGCCTTTGAAGGGTGGCATCATGGCATCGGGGTCAGAGGTCGACCCGTCACCGCAGCTCTCTCCGGAGAAACCCGGGCAGCAGCGCCACTCCAGTTCAGTGATGGTTTTATAACCCACTTTGTACTGTGGTTTAAAGAGTGTCCGATATCTGCGGGGAAAAACATGTCACGAACAGAATAACTTCACACTTCGCCTGTGTACATCAGTCAGAACTAAATCAGAGAGGAGATGAGCTTCAGGAGCTTTATTCACTGACATTCAGGCATGACATTAATGATGCAGCCTATTATACAGTTTAAAAACACAGCAGTATGAGTATCTCACACATGTTCACATCCTATCACAAGCTTCTGCTCTCTGAATGTGGCACTTGACACTGAACAGTTTTCTGAGCTGCCACTAGAGGGCAACTCAAGGACACAATAAAAATTGCTTGGCTGCTTCAAACACCAACTCTGCACACTGTATCAATCGGTGTATCAATAGCAGAATAGCTTCTAACATATATCATTTGCTGTTTTGTGAAATATCTGAGACCTACTATTTTGAAAAATAAAAACCCATTTAGATCTCAATTTTGTTCACTGCATGTTATTCCATTCACGATCCATAGTGCTTGACTTACATGAGCACAGGGCATTTCTGTCCCCATATGCACTTGGTAGTGTACTCTGGTTTGACATATGTGGCCACTCCATCTTGCATTACACAGGTGATGTTCTTCTGGACAACGTAGGCACAGAAGTTACTGTTGTGAGGAAAGAGACACACAAAAATCAAAGTCTGAAAAAAAAAGGATTTCATGATGGAATCATGTATTTTTTGCTTATAAATGTAAAAGAACAATCACTTTTTCACCGGGCAAAGTAACATCAACTACCCAAAGATAGCGATAATGTTTAAATGATGCATTAAAGCATTAAATCATCTAAACAATAGGTAGCCTATTAAAACCACAGTCCAAGCTGAACCTGCCATCAGTGTTCACTAAAAACACATGCACTCACATCCGTTCAAACTTTTTCATCTGAAGTGCAGCTATAGCAACTGCCTAGAGTCCACAGCAACGAGAAACAACAGAGAGAGAGAGAGAGAGAGAGAGAGAGAGACTGGCAAATAGCAAGTATAAAACAACAGTATAAAACAAGCTGCGATAAACGTTTTAAACTGTAGTATGCTTCATGATATCATTACATGGCATGTTTATTTTTGCAGCTTTCTTTCTTTCTTTATTCTACATTTGAGTAAATCTATTTTGAGTAAAATTTCTTAATTTGTAACATTTTGATCAAAAAATGACAATTCAAGATAGAAATCAAAACCATGGTTGATATTGCTAATAGATCATTCATCAGACTGAAAATAGAAGATACTGTATGTTTTGCACTTTTGGACACAGTGTTTCTATTCAATGTACTTTGTTATATAGTTATATTGTTTAATACTGTAAAACTGCTTTGACACAATCTGTATTGTAAAAAGAGCTATATTCATATATATAAATAACATTGAGTTGACTACAGTGCACATTTAGCTGCACATTTAATTGATGTAGGTCAATGGATATTCCATGCATAGTGAAACATTTATACTGTGCAAAGTATAAATACTGCAGAATGCAAAATAATAGACTGACCAGGTCAATATTTTACCATTTTAAAATTTATATTGCATTTTTTATCATTAAAATATATTATGTCACATATATTACATTATGTGTACTATATATTTAATTTATAGTGCCCTTCCTCTTAACAACCGAAAATGCCTATCAGCTTACAAAAAAAAAAAAAAAAAATACAAATACAAATACAAATAAAATAAAAATAAAAGAATTGTATGGTATGTATATTTGTTTACTAACCTATACCAAGGGACTCAAATTCAGAGTCCTATTAAATACAGTTCAGCAGCTGTTGAGATCTGATTTATGGCTGTCTGATGCTATCAGCTATGAAACAAACACAGTTTTGTTAAAGTGATACATACATAACACACTAGGAAACCCACATTTGGCCACAATACGCCCTGTACAGCCCACAAGTACATGTGTCTTAACGCACAGAGTGCTCATAGTAAGAAGAGTATCTGACTGAAGAGCAGTCATGCGTTGCTGTACTGGAGTTGGCATTTTCCAATGAGCCTGGAGCAAAACTCAAAGTCCTGCTGTTCAGGAGCGGTTCTGCTTGAGAGATCTGGACTATTACAGAGCTTCAATCTGTTCAGAGTTCAGGTGAAGTGACCCCTGACATTAATGAATCTAATTACAAGTGTGGCCAGTGAACTAACCTATCTTGAAGTCTAGTGTGTCTTCACATTACTGTCTTAAAAACATGTACACTGCTGTTCAAAGGTTTGGGATCAGAAAGAGTTTTAATGCTTTTTTAAAGAAGTCTCATATGCTCATTAAAGCTGCATTTATTTGATCAAAAGACACAGGAAAAAACAGTAACATTGTGAAAATTATTACAATTTAAAATAAAGATTTTACTTTATTTTACTTTACTTATTATTTATTTCGTTTTTGTATTTATTTTATTTTTATTTTTTACTTTTTATTCATCAGAGAATCCTGAAAAAAATACAACTGTTTTCAACATTGATAACAAATCAGCATATCAGAATGATTTCTGAAGGATCATGTGACACTGAAGAAAATGCAGCCTTCATGAGCATAAGAAACTTCTTTTAAAAACATATTTTTTTTTATTTTTTTTTTTTTACATCTGGTTAGCTGGTCTGGTAGGTCTATAAGGTGCCCAAAAATAGCATTACACAACTGAGCATTTAATTTTATGCCATTTACATAACAGCCACTGTAAGAGGCTAAAGATTTTACTGATTTTTACAGTAACTGGTAATACTGTAATATTTACTTAGTTTTATGCATTTTGACTAAGCAGACATTTGTAGAAAAATATACATATATTTATTATAAGAAATAAAAGTGTGTTGTGTGAATAATACACAATTTCTCACTTATAGTTACAACAGAAATGAACCCTGTGACTTCTTTATTAGGGGGCATTAAACAGTTCTCTGCAAACACTGAAAATTTAGGGAATGCAAATAACTACATGCAGAAGATCTATAATCTTTGCCTGCGAGTAACGAAAAGCAGACTTCGGCATTCAGCATTTGTTTGTCAGGTGGGCACATACTTGGAAGAAAAAGGACAAGCTGTGTAGTCAGGCAAAATGAGTCCAGGTGTCCAAATGTTCTCAATGTATACATAACCCAGTTCAACCATATCTGCACGAGTTGATTCAATCAATGTGAAATTATGCACACAGGAAGAACAGGAGAGACGTGACACATAAAGTGTGTGTTCGTGTTAGACGTGTCGAAGTTGCAAGCATTGTTTAAGTTTCTGTCAGTGACTACAAAAAACAAACGTTCAACAACAAAAGCCCTTCACAAGTATTTCATGCATTTGCATTTGTTCACATGGAACAAAGAATTTGCTATGCTACTCGAATTACAGTATGGTGACTTGTGAGAGGACAAATTAACACATTGTCAGGCATGTAAAGTGATCTAAGAGTCTCCTGTGATGTGTTAAACAGTGCCTGTGATCTGTGTGTTGCGTATGAAGACGAATATTAGCTGTGCAGGCTGATCTCCCAAACCACAAAGACCACACAGCATGAGGAAAACGTGTTCATCTGTCAGAGGAATGAATGGTGTAAAGAGGCATTCGAGGCTGTTGGAGACATCCTTCAGCTGCTGTGTCTTCTGTGTGTCCCAGATTAATCTCAAGAGATAAGACGCAGTGATGAATGTATAACAATGTGAGAGGGCTCAGTACATACACCTGAGGTACACCACTTGAAGACTGAGTTGCAAAAGTAGTTTCAGCTGTCTGATGCATATGGCAAAGAAAGCTGGACAGCACTAGTAAATATAGCAGGCTCCAATCAGATTGCTCAACTGCAATGCAGTTTCTGGGAGTCTGAAAGTGGAGGATTTTTATTAGTCTAATCATTGGATTTTATGAGGTTTGTGGTTTTGAATTTCAATCAAGTTTTGTTTTAGTCACTTAGTAGCTAGTAAATATTAATCTATTTCATATAACATAATGGTGGTGGGAAACTGTATGTGTCAGTCACATTATCTCTTACTGTCTAAGTAGGAAGTTATTGGCCAGAAAAGGCTGCAAAGTGGACCAGACTTGGACCAACTGGTTACGTGTGACGTGTGTAAAAAACAGCCACATTACTACCAAGCCACACAAATTGTTTCAGACTGTTATGCAGCTCAGGATTTGGCTGTGGATTTTCATAATCTAAATATAAATGGCCAGCATTGTTTAAAATGACCCCCAATCACCCTTGAGTAATGCACAGGCATGTCAAAAGCTTTTAATGGCACTTAAAGCTCACAGTTGTGAGATGGAGTTGTGCCAGAATTTCCCCCTTGTTCTCCATATAAATATCTCCCTCCATTTTTTCATTGTTCTCTTTATCTCATCCACTCTCTCACTCACGCTAATGGAAGCAATCTTTCATCGGCCACCGGGTTCAGTCATTGGCCATGTCTTAAAGAGTCGCTCTGGAAGGGATGGGGCTACTGACAGTATAAATATGGAGATACGATGCATGGAGGCTTTTTAGGATCCATTAACTGAAAAAAGAGGAGCTGCTACACGCTATCGAACAATGGGATACATTTAGTACTCAGATACTGTTTCTGTCCTCCAGAATAGCCAGAGTTCAGAGAAGTAATATAAATGGACCTTCACTCCTGCTAATTTGACCTGCTCTCATGCACAGCTTTCAAAGTCGCATGCAGAAATAGATGTCTAATGGATCAGTTATTTTCCACCTAATCACTATGGAATGCATCTGGGGCAAGGCATCAATTACAATGAATAAATGAACAGGAAATATGTTTAAAGTACACTAAAAAGCCAAAGATTCCAAAGCAGAACACCATTGTCTATGGCACTTATACAGATCCTAATGTATAGCCCTTTAAAACTGCACATTTGTTTAAATTGTCGTTTTGATATAGAACTGCTTTCCAGAATGGATATTGATATCATGGTCTGAGATAACACCATTCTGCTGCCAATAAGAATCTTCACATATATTAATTTATATCATAGTAGATGCTTGGATCAAACTAACTTTCGAATATTTGGATGTCAAATCTCAGGATAGGCACTAGAGAAGTGCTTGAGGCTTTACATGCTCTCGTGGCTCCAACAGCCAATCAGCATTGTCCTGACGTCACATGACATGGTTACATGGCATTTATTGGCTCAAGCAGAACTGTTAAGTAATCACTACTTACTATTTTGGACCTACATCTAATCATTAAAGTCTATTAAAGTTTTCTAGTTTTTTGACACAGCCCAATGTGCTGGCATTGGGTCATAATAGAAGCAGATTATTTAAATGAGCATGCTCTTTCATCATCACCAGCAATGCACTTATGTGAATGGGATGTTGGTAAGTGAATCACACCAGTCTCATGCTAAGAAGACGTGCCATTTTTAAAAGTTTTGAACTTGAACTTGCATTGTATGTTGTAAACATTTACTTGTGGTATGTCAGCTTGCATGTTAAGCTGCTATTATAATTATATAACTATAAACATTTCTCATTCTTTTAAGCAGTTTGTATGTGTTACGTGTACACATACACAATGAATCAGAATTATTGTTTGTGTCAACAGATGTGTCACAGATGCTGTCCATAGACATTATAAAGCAGAATCACATACTTTCATGAACATCACAGTCTTTCACTTTCAGCTTTCTCAAACTGAAAAGGTCCAATCTGATTTCAGTTACTACTAACAGGTGTTACAGATGATTTTTAGACACTGGGTTGCTGCCTGTATAGAGCCTTCCAGACAGTCCTATGAGGCTTTCTCTCAGTTCGAATGTTGTGTTATAAACTTACTTTGTTTGGAATTCGAATCATAGTCCCTGACTTTTTGGGCAGTGCATTTAATACAGATTTACTGTACTTAATGTGCGTTCCTGTGGAGGTAACAAACCTCAGTACTCAAGGGGGCGATATAGTTACCGACAAATTTCTGTGCTGTTAAACCAGATGTTTATTGGCTAAAATAGCTAGCCAGCTATAAACATGTCAAAAGGACTTTTTTAAAGAATATACCGAGAAATGCAGGTGTCTAATTTATGAATTTGTGGTGCAAAAATACAGTTTAGGAACATATTTTAGGTCTAAATGTTTCACTATTATTATGATTGAGCACTTGCATGTTAGCACAACAAGAGTTTAGATTTAGTTGGTCAAATAGCTTCTCTCTCACACACTGTAAAATCACATGATGCTGTGCCAAATTAAAAATCTCAAATTAGTCTTAACTGTATATCAACATCATGCAGCTGCTGTTTGCAGAAACTGATCCTTGAGTTGCACTGAATTATATAAGGAGAAAAATGTGAAGCATATGAGAAACATTTAGAACTAAAATTACATCAAGATCATGCTGGCAAAGATGTTAGTTAGCTAGACATAACGACTTTGTGTAAATCTTGGATGCTTTATTCTCGTATGTTCTTACTTAAATGATGAGCTGTTGTGAGGTGTAATCAGATTTGGTCATAGAGACAAACAACTACACGTGACATTTTCATGGACATGTGTGTCTGTGGGATGCTCATTCATGTTTTCCATGTCTAATATACAGTAATTAAGGACACACATCATGGTTTATGACGGAAATACACCATGTATAAATGTATGTAAACACATAACTCTCCTATAGCAATTCATGTATACTACATAGATATGTATACACAAATCACAAACATAATAACATTCATTATCTGCCCAGAGAAAATTTCTACAACACACTCTCAGAAGAACAGTACTAAAGTACTAACAGAATGACGTATTTGAGAATATAAAATGCAGTGTGTTTTGTGTGAGGGGTAGGTTTAGGGTTAGGGTAAGAGGATAAAAAATACAATTTGTACAGGAGAAAACCATTTCACCTATGAAACGTACTCTTATTTATAAGAATACCAGTGTGTGTGTGTGTGTGTGTGTGTGTGTGTGTTCAACAATGAGTCAACATGCAATTCATAATGCAACTCTTATGCACCTGTTTTTGGTAGTACACATTAGCAGAAAATCAGTCAGGCCAAACATTCCCTTGTGAAAAACAAGTGCACATAATTGTATTGAATGTGCTCTTATAGTACACTTAAAAGTATAGAACAAAATCTGTAACACTTTATTTTAAGGTGTCCTTGATACACGTTGCATGTACTTACTATTGTAATAACAATAAACTATGCATAATTACATGCATGTAACCCTAAACCAAACCCTAATTCTAACCCTAACAATATAGTAAGTACATGTAGTTCATTAATATTACTCAGTACTGAAATGTATAATTACACTGTAACAAGGACACTTTAATATAAAGTGTAACCAAAAAATCATATAATTAATAACCTCAAAGGCCACTTAAGTGAGCTTAAATAGAGAACTTTCATGACTGTTTTAACACACTCAGTTTTACTTTAAAGTGCATTTTAAATCAAAATGTTTTAATCTGTCATCTTTAAAGAAGAACTCTAATTTGTTGAGGAACACACTGATTGCATTTACAGTTAATATATTTAAAATGTACTGAATTGTAACTTTTTCATTACTAATGTGTAATTACAAATATATGTAAATACACAACATACACATTTCAATAGAAATGACAAAGTATTTTGAAATGTATATTTTAGTTTACCACAAATGCATGTCAATACATTTAACAGTACACTTTTTTCAAAGATAATAGAATAATTATGAAATATAAAGTAATATAGGTAATCATAAGTCTTGCTTTAGTGGATTTTAAAAATCTAAAAACACTAAAAATATCAAAACATTTGAAAAACATATACATTTCAACTATAATAAATTTGGGTAACACTTTATTTTAAGGTGTCCTTGTTACACATT